>JBBIGA010000018.1:358897-373302 GCA_037576975.1 Alestes dentex | reverse complement strand
AAATCCAATCGAAAATCTTTGGAGGAGCTGAAACTCCGTGTGCTCAGCGCCAGCCCCGGAACCTGACAGATCTAGAGGAGATCTGTGTGGAGGAGTGGGCCACAATCCCTGTTGCAGTGTGTGCAGACCTGGTCAAGAACTACGGAAAACATTTGACCTCTGTAATTGCTAACAAAGGCTTCTGTACCAAACATTAACACTGATTTTCTCAGGTGTTCAAATACTTATGTGCAGCAGCATGAAACAAATAAATTCTTTACAAATCATACAATGTGGTTTCCTGAAATTTTTTTTTTTTATATATTCTGTCACAGTGGGAATGCACCTACAATGTGAATTTCAGACCCCTCCATGATTTCTAAGTGGGAGAACTTGCATAATCGCAGGGTGTTTAAATACTTATGTTCCTCACTGTAAATGCCTAATGAAAACTCAAGAAATTGCAATCGCGATCAGACATAACATTTCACAATCAGTGCATCCCTTGTAGTTGATAAAAGATAAAAACGAGAACGCACTTGATATGCAAACTGTTTTAAGTGGACCATCGGCTTTTTAAAGCAAAGCGTATATGTGGAAGTGGTGCAGCTTCATGATCGGTGGGGTTTATCTGCATGTCCTTGCTCAGGACGCCCGGATGCTGTCAGTTCAATGCCCAAGGGACTTTGATATCCCTTTTCTAGGCCATTTTGTAAGCAAGCTAAGTGTCTTGTGTTTGTCAGATGAAATTACAGAGCACTTGTATCTTTACCGTCTTGAGTGAGATTGAATTGAGTGAACACAGTCAAAAGTGAGTGTCTCGTTGATTCTTTCTTTTCCACGTTTTTTTTTTTTTTTGTGTGAGCAGAACATAAATGTGTGTGTGTGAGTTTTATCGGAGGAGCTCTATCTCATCTCCCTGTGATCAAAGGTAACGTTGGAGCATCAGAGATGGGTGGAATGCTGCCTGTCGGCCCCTCCCCCTGCCCACTCACTGTCTCAACAGGAAAACTGCAGTCTCCCTGGGATTTCAAAATTTCAGGGGTATTGGGAAGTGCTTGTGTGTGTTTGTACTCTTGTTTTATCTCTTTGTGAAGACTAAATTACTTTCAGTGATTGGAAGACAGGTGAAAGTACGGTATTGTAGATGATTTGCGCGTGGTCGTGACTAGACTTGGGCAATATGATGATATGTAATTGTCATTATATCATAATATGCTTCTAAGAGTGTGTCCTGGCCCACACACCTGACTATATATCTATATACATGCAGTTGTTCGGTCTATACACAAACACACACACACACACACACACACACACACACACACACACACACACACACACACACACATATACCCCTAAAAAGGGCTAAACAACCTTTCTCTTATCAGTGCTCCTCTTATGTATGCTTGTGGCACTAGCATCCTGAGGATGAAAGTGAGGCTACATCTCTACACCGGGTCTGTCTCTGCACTAACAGGCAGAGAGTTATAACTGCACCTCTTTTTGTGCTCTGATATGTTCCAATTACTCTTACTCACCCGGAGGACGACCTGTGCAGGCGATTTCTAATGACTACAATGGTGCTTAGTTGAACAGGTGTCACACTCGTTTTTCCAGCTTCATTAGTGGACGCCTAATGTTGTGCTCTGTTTCCTCCCCTGTCTTGTCCCGATAACTGTTCTTGTCACAGTTTAACTTGGGCGCCTTACTCACCCTCCCACTTCTCTCTTCTCTCTCTCTGCCTTTTATGTGGAAATTAGAAGTCAGTGAATGTACTTTTCCTCCCTCCACAGCCCATTCAGTGTTCTGGGAGCGGAGGTGTGAATGGAAAAATGCAGAAGGTTAACCAATCATTTGGAAAGGGGAGTTTGCCAGCAGAGCTAATTATCAGGTGTTGTTTGTGCAAGGCCGTCCTGTGCGGCCGAGCCGCTGGAGGTGCCGTTTCGGAGGCTGGCTCGGGGGAATTGAGCTGCCTCTCAGCCTCTCGCACGCTATGTGTCTGCCGCCGCCTTCGTCAACGTGTCACCCCTAACGATGCCGTGCAAGCAAGGACCATAGTTACCACAGTAAAAGTTACCATAGCACTGTAGGAGAGCTCCAAAGCAATGCTAACTCTAAACACAGACACAGCCGCAGCCTGATCAGAGTGCCAGAGCCACCTTCATTGATTTCTTTTTCACCAGAGAACCACATACTGCCAGTGCCCTCAGGAGGCTCCTTAACCATACAGTGATTTTTGTTTGTACTTTAATCTATGCGGGGAATATTAACTGTGTGAGCTGAACCAAAACAAACCTGGTGTATGAAATATTTTTTGTACAGAATTCACAATAATTGTAACTTTTGTCCTTAACTAGGCCTGTCCTAAGTCCAAAAAAAGCTACTTTAAAAAGGTTATGCTGAACTATCTTGATATTTTTGATGTGGAGGTTTCATGCTTATATTCTAAAGGAGACATCTGCTATTCTAATTTTTCAGTTTAATAAAGTGCTGGGCTCACAGACTGCGAGGGGCATAACACCACTAACACCTTAATTCTGCTTTTGCATGACATGTTTTTCCATTTCCTCCTCTATGAGGCACATCTAATTTTCTGGATACTGATTTTATATGCTAATGACCACTGCTCTCATTGGCTGTCTCAGTAGAGTGTGTGGGATGTGGTAATTAATCTATGGTGATGACCTCAAAAACGGCCGAGGAAGAGCGCAGGATCAGGTCTGTGAGTTTGATGCCTTGGCGCGATGGGTGATCTGCCAGTTTGGCAGGGCTAGTCTGTTTTGGCTGGTTCAGAATCAATGAGTGAATCTGCCTTTTTAGCCTGCTTTTCTTAATAGTTGTTAATTACAGTAACTGAGGTGAATATGCTAGTAGTGAATATTCTGATGTGAATATGTGAAATATCAATTTGGAAACTTTGATTTGCAAATGCATATTTCATTTGCAGGATTTGTTTGAGTTTTAATTTAAAATGAACACAAACTACATGATAATAAGCTACATACCAGCTGGCAATGAAATATGCAATATTTCAAAAATGGGAGAAGGTAATATTAATTATTTCTGTCTTTGTTAGGTAGTTTATATGGATCCACACTGCCAGTCGAGCACATTGATGTATATACTGTTGTTAATCTAATTCATTTTTATGCATGACATCAAAAAAAAAATCACAATTAAATACTTCAACAAAGAACTAACCCTATTAATATGGTGGAGACAACATGACGTGACAATGACTCCGAAGCCCTAAAAAGGGACCACACGTTTGACTTTGTAAGCTTTTTGTGAGAGCCAGACACAGTCCCTTAAACATGGTCACATGCTGAATAATTGTGTCATTACACACCAATATTTAATGCTAAATCCTTGTAATTTGCTTTATTACTAGCTTTTGCTCATCCATTTGCCACCACGAGGGTAATGATTATTTCTGCTAGTCTTTTCAATATTATTGATTCCTTCAATAAATATTTAAACTCAAAGTCTGTCTCTGAATATTACTAAGAGCCTGTTAGATTAGCCTATAGATGTTTTCTCTGAAAGGGAAGTACACCAAAACAGCAGAGACACATTTCATAGTTTCCTAGGTGGTAGATAAAGAGAAAAGTAACGTACATGTGAACTGGCAAAGAAAATGCAGTTTTGTTTATTATATTTGAACAAAATTTGTAAAGCCACATTCACCAACTTCTGCAGCATGATAAAATTGTAAGTTGCTCTGGATAAGAGTCAGGGTTCGGGGTTAACTGATATATTTTCAGGGCTGAAACCAATTACTAGTAATCAAAGAGACCAATAGATATTTGGAACACTAATATTGAATAACACAAACACCGACACAAAACTTTGTTGAAACATCTTTAAACATTCAAGAAACCAAATGGATGGAGTATGGATGGACGAAGGAATGAAGAATTTTGTGCAGTATTCTTAGTGCGGCTTCAGAAGTGCTATCTCTGATTTTTACCTCTGCAAGAGCGGTTGCTTTGATGTGGAGGTTTCAGAAGACGCACATGTGTCTCAGGAGATTAGATGACGTCATGCCCGTCACTGTACACTATACACTGAAGACTAGAGGCAAGAACATCTATAATTTTTTCACAATCGAAATGCCCGGCTGATTTGAAGACCTAGCTCTCAACATACCTCTCCACCTAAAGAGAAACGTAGAGAGACTCCATAGTGTGCCAGCAGCACGCTGCTGTTAAATATATCTCAGAGAGAAGATTACTAATGAAGATTCTCTCCAGAGCCTCATCCTGGGGTTTTGATGGAGTTGTCCTCCCAGCAGGTAATGGACTAATGTCTTAATGAGTTCTGCCCCCCTGCATTAACTCACATCACACTAGGTATTACCACTATCAGTCTTCTGACATTTTCTGCTGAATCCTTCTCCTCCAGGACCAAGCTCCCCTGCGTTCATAGTCACAAAGGCAACAATCCTTTTTAGTAGAGAAGTGTAAACGGATAATATCAGAATTGTACAACTGTTATGTCATGTTGCTTTTTTCTATAGGTTCTTATAGTTTATTTTTGGAAAAGTGTTTCTGACACTTCTGATACTTTGGAAGAGTGTCGCCCCCAAAGGTTCAAGCCTTTTAAAAGGTTTAAGTCTTTGATGTGTAATCTTTAATTGGTACAAAACCTTTACGTTATGTAGAGTCATGTACAACTCCGGTCCAGGAGGGCCAGTTTTCAGCACAGTTTGGTGATTTTCTTGCAGAAACTAACTCGGTTCATCTCATGTATCAATTGCTATGTTTAGTGGATGTGTTTGAGTCGGGGAATCACCAAGCTGTGCCAGGCACCAGGTGTCCAGGACCAGAGTTATGAACCCCTAATATAGAGGTTCATTAAACCTTAAAAGGTTCTTCACACTTGAACATCTCCTTTACAAAACTATTTAAAGAACAATCCGTTAAAACTGAAAGTGATTCTTCAGTGCCATCACCCCTAAGAACCCTTGTTTCATGGGGATGGGGGTATTTTCCTTCAATTTCTCCCTCTAGCTAGGACTCCACCATCAACGTTTGGAGTGTGAGGGGTAGCACATGCTTCCCTCTAGAAACGTGAAGCGTCACCGCATCTTTTCAAACGGCCACTAACACGTTGACATTGGAACGTCATTGGACATGCTTAGAGGAGAATGTGAACCATCAAGTCTGGTATGTCAGATCTGAGAGGGTGAAGCCAAGTGTAATTTACTTGATTCCATAGATGTCTATAGAACCATCAGGGATCAAACACGCAGTCTCCTGTTTTTAATTTGCAGTAGGATTAAGTCTGATAATTTTTAAAAAATCGGAAAGAAATCCAGTAGTAAATTTGAATTTTGATAATCAGTTCACCCTCTCTCTAAAGCCCATTTAACATCAAATTTGGTGTGTATCTATTTCTGAGGCTTGACGCGTTCAGCCTGCTAGCAGATCCTTCCAATAAAAAATTCTGTGCTCTTGCTCTCTTAGGCAATATATGTCTGTAACCAAAACCACAGACAGCTATATTTTAAGTTTTAGGAGCAGCTTTGCACTAGTATCAGCTTCAAGATGTGTCCAGTGTGTTTAACTAATGAGAAAGATAACTGAGTAATCAGCCAGTCAAACAGACAGTTTAGAGTGAATCAGGAATGTCCTCTGCATAAAGTCTACCAAGGAAATATAGACACTTGCAGGCTATTTCAAGTCATTCATCACTGGAAAACAGTGTTGCGTAGGCAGAGGGGACACGGTGAAGATCCTGCAACTCACAATTTGGTCGGAGTCTCTAGCTATCATTCAGTGAACTGATCAAATACATTAACTACAAACAACTAACTCTCCACAAACCTTTTTTTAACATCTAAATTATATAAGGTGACTAGTCTAGCAACAAAGATGCTTTGAATAGTATACTATGAATTCAGTTTACTTGAAAGTTTTCTGATTATGAACACATTTAATTGACCACCCTCTCAGTGTGAATTTCAAGCCAAATATCACCTACTGTTTGTTTTCCATTTTCTGTGTGTAAGTAGTACAGTAATAGTGCGATGCTGAGCTGTGCTTTTTTGTTCAGTGTTCTTTTTAAAAAGAACTGTCGAAATTGTCTTTAAGTAACTAAACATTCTTCATTTGTACTGTTCCAAACCTTTTTTTAAACCCTTTAAAGCCCATCACCATCTAAATTCTGACCTATGAACAGAAAATCCTGACCTATAAACAGAACCACAAAGTTGGTATTGGATCATCAGGAAAAAAAAACCCAGCCTCTGGAAACAACAGCCCCTTTGTCTCATACTGTGATGACGTCTTGGATTTCTTTTCTCCTTCAGTGTGGTTGAAAAGGCAAAATCACAGCATATCAAAATTTCAGGCACAGCGCATGCACGCCTCTTCAGAAACCTCCCTAATGTTTATGTATGGAGAGCTTTAGAAGATGCAACATGCATGCCTGCAAAACCGACCCACGAGACAGAATTGCTTTCATTTATTTTAAAGTCTTCCTGACGGGTGGTCTGGATGAGCCACGTGCATCAGCACATCAGCACAGCTCTTGCCTGCTCAGCAGCGGCCCGGCCGAGGCACACATACGCTCACCTCATGAATAGCAGACAGGTCATGCGTGTGGAGAGCATGACTCTGCCTCCGTCATCACCGAAACCTGCTGGGCTATGGAGGTTATAGAGCGCGGGATGAGGAGAAAGGCTTTATAAATAGTTGAGGGTATAGTGAATGGATCTCTGTTCTCACATTCATCACACTCTGCAAGTGCACAGGTGTTTATTGGTGTTTATTGAGAGCTTTAGTTTGTGCTTTGTGAAAGTAATGATGATGGATGTGACAGAGTGTGCCATAAATCACAATGCAGAAAGGATGTTCCGTGCTAGACTATGATTTCAAACAATATGAACAGAGACTAAACTTTGATGCTAGTATATTACATTAAAATGTATGAGGGGACTTTGTCATACCTTTTGAATTTTAGCACTTTTCAGAGGGTCTTCTTGTAACTTTTTTTGCGGTTATGTGTTCTGAAAACAGTTGGAATTAATTTTTACTTTACAATTTTCCTTATCCTTTCGATTTAATCAGGCTGTTTTTGTTACTGGGCCTTTTGAGTTTGTGGGCACTTGTTTATCCACAGTTTTCTCTGGAATAACGGGTATTAATAGGGAGTTTGTTCCTCATTTGCTGCAGTAACAGCCTCTTCTATTCTTGGAAGGCTTTGCACTAGATCTGGGAATGGTGCAGTGAGGGTTTAATTTCATTCAGACACAAGAGCATTAGTGGGGTCAGATACTAATGTTGAATGATTAGTTCTGAACCACAAACACCACTCCAACTCATCCTGAAGGTATTGGATGATGGTCCATCAATCCAGAGAACACTGTTCCACTGCTCGGGCAAGGTGACCTTAGGCTCATGTGCAGCTACTTGAGCATCCCATTGCATCGACAGTGGTTTTCTACGGAGATTGCACAAGCCTTTTTTGTGCAATTGAACATCTGTGCCAGCAATAAGTGTACCTTAAAACGACTTCTCATTAGAGGTCCTCTCACTGGAGGGAGTGTCTGGATATGAAGAAGATGAAGATTCTTTGCCACATGCAATGTCATACAAGTACAACACACAGTGAAATTCTTTCTCTGCAGTTAACCCATTCACCAAGTGAAGCAGAGGGTTGGGATTCGAACCCTAACTCTCTGATTGCAGGGCCAACACCCTAGCCACTAGTCTTTGTTGTGTCTTATTCAAAAAGTAGTTGAAGCACTTTATAACTTTAAAGTGAAAGTGCTACAGATTGAATAGGGTGATATGTAAATTATTGTTGTTTGCAACATTACAAAAACAGTTCATTCAAAATGAGCTGGTTTTACAGCTTGGTGGCCATATATGGACTGGAGAAAGAATTGAAACGTTTTGAAACTTTAATGTTACCTGTTTACTATATAAATATGTATGTGCTATATGCACTATACCTTTCTTATCCAGATCGACTGGCAAATGTAGTGGCAAATGGAGTCTAATGGTATTCTTTTCTGGGCTGGAAGCTAATTTATTTTAAAAGTTTGTTTTAAAAAGGGAAATTCATTGTTCTGTGATACAGGCCCTTTGTTTATTGGTGAATAGAGGGTATGCTAGTGCTGCAGTTCTTTTGGGCCTTTTCATTAAATAAACTACGTAGCTGTTCATGAGGGACATGACTGTGCTCTGGAAATAGAGCAGGCACGGTTTCTAGGATGAATCCTGGTTCTGTGTCAGCTTATTCCCTTAAATATGCTGTTTATTATTCTGTATGGGCATGTGATAGTAAAACCAACGTATGAGTATCCGTTACACACACTGCCAGTCAGTTACCACCGTATGAACATGGAGTGAATACTGAGAGAGGGGGAATAAGCAGGGCACTTTTCCTAACCCCAGCTTTCCTTTGTCCCACCTTGACCTGGCTGACTTTAGTTGGTGGCCTCTGCCTGTTTGCTCCAGACGATCGAGCAGTTCATCATCTAGAGATGTAGCGGTCGATACAGGAAGCACACTCTCCAGTGGGCCAGTACTGATTGAGCACTTTTATCCAGACTCACTCTGGCTACGAGACAGCGAGGGGTGCAGCTTACACAAGACTTCTGGCTCTGAGTTTTCTGCAGTTTTATCAAAGCGGCGTTTTTTAAACTGTCATTTCAACCATCGATACAGTCCACAGTGAAACAAAACAGGATTCTTCCAGGACCATGGTGTGACAAAAAACAACATAAGACGACACAAATGCAGACAGGACTACACAGAGTGCAAAAAAAGTTAATAAAAAGCAGAAACAGAACCAAGTGAGAGTGAATACAGTATTGTGTTCAGTGTGGAATGAATACAGTTTTATAAAAGTGTAGGTATTTCATGTTCACCTGTGCTTTCAGTGTACTGTGACAAAATATAGCCACACATGTGAAGTCCCATAAAAAATGCTATTTACAGAGCTTGTGGTACAGTGGCCTGGAAGATGCTTTTGAACCTGAGAAACTGCAGGTTCATACCTGAAGCATGTAGCAGCAACAAACATGAAACATTTTTTTTTTTTAAATCTTCATCTACAGTATCAACAAGACCTCCGAAGAAGTTGATGAGAAAGAAAAATGTTATCTTAAAGTACGAAACTGAACATCAAGTAGTGGTTTAACAGAAAAGTAAAGTAAAGTGGCTCCTTATTTGTAATCTGTCTTACTAATTCAAGTTCAGTAAGTTTATTATATGTAAAAGAGCAAGTAGTTTTGTTTTTGCATTTTAGATGTTTTAATAATGTTTAAAAAAACATCATAAAAATACAAGAGCATAGAACTGGCAGCAAAGAGATTAGTTAGACTCTCTAAAAAATACAGTCATATTTGAAAAAGGGGTGTGAGAGCCTTTAGATTCATTTAAAGGTTTAAAGAGCCTTCACAAGCCATTAAGGTTCTATATCAGTTCAAGAGTTTGTCCTAGAACCTTAAGATTACATGGAGGTTCTTTAAACATTTCCGTCTTACATAAAAAGTTATTTGACGACCATCCATTTATCATGATAAATGTAGTTGTTGGTTAAGAATGTAGAAGAACACCATTTCCGTTAACACACAAAGATTTTTTCTTGAATAAACAAATAAGGTTTTCTTAAATAAGTGAATAAAGAATGTGGAAATTCTTAAAAAATTAACCTTCAAAAAAGACCCCTGTATAGTGTTACCATAGAAAAAACACTTTTGGTTTTCTTGGATTGTTCTTTGAAGAATCAGTTTGTAAATGAAATGTATGAAAATAAAGCATTTTTAAGCTTAAAGAACCTCCACTTAATGTAAAAAGTAGACCAGTGAAAAGTTTTTTTTCCCCCTAGAACATTACAAGAACTTTTTAGAAGCCAAGAACTATTTGGGAGTTTTTATTGTGAAGAATGTACTGCTGTTTGTACAGTTTTACAGATTTATGCAAAGCCTAAATCTGTTTAAAAACAAAAAAAACCAAAAAAAAAACCACGCAAAGCCTGAACATTAAGTCAGCTTGTTGTTGGTGATAGATACTGTTGTCATGAATTCATCATTATAGTGAATAGCACCTTGTGGCGAGGGAGTCACCAACTCAAGACACATGATGGAACCCCATTAGTGTTTTTGAAGGTCAAAATTAAACCTCTTTCCCTCTTTCTTCTCTGTGCTGTCCATCCTTGTACGAGAACCCTGCTTTGATTTTTTTTTAAGGAGCACTCCCTGTAGAGACCACCCCAGCATCACAGATTAAATATTAACGTCCTGGTTCAAACGAGCCCTGCATCTGCTCCGCAGGTCACCAGGCTGGCCAGCACTGATCCAGCTGTGCGTGGGTGGACCGAGCTGAGAGTTATCAGAGAGGCTAGATTACACAACATCAGTCATAACCAGTGCTGAAGAAAAGATGGGAGGGGCTGCAGAATGTGCCAGAACTCCCCCTGGATCATCTGTACCTTGTACTGCTACAGATTCTTAATTGAGTGCGGCCAGGCAGTAGCAGAAGTATTAATGGGATAACTTTTAATCGGCTGGAAAGCACATTGGGTTGCCTCACTCTTTGCTCACTTCCTTTGCTAGTTGTATGGTAGATTCAAATCGACCTGGGGATTCGTTTCCCCAGCTGATAATGAAGGAAAACAATGCCGTGCTGTAGAAGATTTAACGCTAAACAGCTGAAAAGCATGAGGATGTCTTCCTTTGCTTATCTTTTTACTCCCAGTTTACATTGTTTTTTAAGCTGTACTTGCTGATTCTGTTGTAGTAGTAGTGTCTTTTCCTTCTTCTCCACCAATCTGTCCCATGCACTCTTTTGTTTCTCTCCCCTGTGCTCCAGGTCATCATTAAATGTTGATGGAGATGAGTGAAACCAATAATCCTTAGACCTCACTGCAAAAACATGGCCAGAAATCAATAGGCTTGCAGCAGTAGGGGAACGAAGCCTGACTGCGCGCGAGAGAGAGAGAGAGACAGAGAGAGAAAAAAGTAAAAAAGCTTTTTCTATCAAATATTAATTGAGCAATCCCATGAGGGACAGAGGAGAATGCAGGTGATTTGCTGTCCAACCCAATTAAGATCCTGCCGTGTGCCTCACTTAGGCCTGCTGTTACTTACTTCTGCGGTCTAGCCATCAGTAGGTATGTCTCATCCTCAAAGAGGAGCTCAGCTGCAGAGCCGAGCAGAAGATCCAAGCCTCTTATGGAGGGCTGGGGCACAAACCTTTCACTTGTGAATGCTTTAATGTATATCTGCATGCACCGCCGTAGGAGCAGATGAGAGACACACCAGATAAACAGGCGGAATAAGTCGCTTCTATTTCTCTGATGCCTCTGCATGAGCTCCTCACATATAAAAGCAACTAAGACATCATGGAACGCCGTTGAATTTCTTTCCTCATTTCTTCAAGGTCTGCATGTAGATCCGTCATTATTATTAAAGGAAACCTCCAACGTTTTTCTCAGAAAACCATTTTCGGTTTGCTTCGCAGAGATTTAAAACGGGAATAGTTTTTCATGGTAAGGAATGTGCTTCTAAAGTGAGCTACAGCGCAAAGAGTGACCTCTCATAGGCCTCTAGTCTCCTACTTGGCCTTGTTTTGCCACAAGCTTGGCTGTGAATTCTGCCTGTGTGTGTCTTTGCAGTCGTTACATAAACAATTTCTTCCGGTATCAATAAAATTTCCTGCTTCTGATTGAAGTTTCTACCTGTCAGTAGTTCCATACCAGTGACCAAGTGGTACTTTTCAGGGGGGTGATTCTAACATGGGGTCACTTTTGACTGTTAACCAATAACAGTTTTGTCAAGATGAAAGGTGAAGGAGCTGAGTTTGAGTTTGGGTCAGAAGGGGTGGCAAAGAACATGAGGAGATGATACAAAGAGGAACAGGTTAGAGGGACAGAGAGAGGAAGAAACCATGATCCATGCAAGGGGACTCATTGGACACCTCTCTCTCTCTCTCTGCTAATATTATGGTGGTGTGTTTGGTGTAGTCTGGTCTTACTATTCACTCAATTGTAACATGTAAACAAGTTGATGAACTACTGGTCATAAATCCATCTGTGTTACCTTAAACCACTGTGAGGCTTAACCTACTAAATGAATACTTTTACTTGTTACACTAAATGTTAATTGAAAGTATGACATCAAATGAACTCATTTGACACCTGAAAGTCTGGACCAAGGTTCATATTACACTGTATACATTTGTTCTGGTCACATTGCAATTTCCAGAGTGCAAGTAAAAAACGTTACATGCTACTCAGATATGGACACAAATGCAGAAAACACTGAGTAGATTTAGAGTCAATGTACATTTTTTTCCAAGACAAAATGCAAGAGGCAAAGTAAAAAAAAAAGTAGCAAAAGTCTAAAACCGGTAAATCCTTTCCGAAGCAGTCAAAAACAAGTGCACAAGACAAAAGAACAATCCAAATATCCAGAAAAGGTAAAAGAAACTATACATACAAGAAACCAGGAAGCCGCTTGGTAACTATACAGGGCTTAGTATACTTCGCACTGAGAGAATGTCTCTTAAGTCTATACATACTCCTAGGCCTGATCTTCTTGTTAAGGGGCTGTGCAAAACTCTGTCCGGAGAGGATTCTCTGGAAGTGTCATTGCCTGACTCCGGTCCTGGGCTAGACCTCACACATGCTTAGACCCTTTCATTATCACACACATGGGCTGCGTGTCCCTGTACTAGTCTGTAGACAGGTGCACATCTAATGATATTCAGCTGTTAGTCTTTTCATTTGAATGCAGAAAAATGAACAGATTGATTTTTATTGCCGCTATACTTTTATTAATATTGCTATTATTAAATATGTTATTAGGTTCTGCATTTGTATGTTTTATTGTTATTATTTTTTTTATTGACCCTTGATTTATTTGTGGGGCCAAATTTTAATTATTTGTGGGGCCAAATTTCCTCCTCTCCCCATGTGATACCACGGCTCGTTTTTACTTCTCTTCTGTTTTTTGGGGTTTTTTTGATAGCCTGTCTCAGCTTCCTGTAATTGGTCTGAAAGTCTGAATCACCCAAAACGTGTTTTCACACAGCAAATGAACTGAACCACGGTTCAGTTTTAGACTGTCTCTTTTTGATCTGACCACATTTTTCTCCAGACTGGCGGCCGAGGCACATTTCACACCTGCTATTTTGGTTCAGACCAAACTGTAAAGTCAGAAGGTCCGGATCAAACGAGGAAAGTGTAAAAGCACCTCGAGGAGCTTGATAGCTAGTGCTGTGGCTGTATTTGCTATAGCTACCTTTGCTCCTAGTGGAAATTGAATAAATGATCACATACAGAAGTGCATCATTGCCTGCAGAATTAAAATGAGTGCAAAGTAGTAAAATAATCCCAAGCAATTTGTAAGATTACATCTGCTTTGTTGTTTATCGGGGCTTACGTTTGCCGTTTATTAGAGTTTCAGAATGCAATTTTGCCGTCTTGTTCTATGCCTTGTGGAAATCTTTTTGAGATCATTTTTGCACCTTACTTCAGAAACATTTCTCAAAAAAACACCAAAATCATTTAAAATGACTTTGTACTGTGTGGGATAAACAGGGAATAGGCCGTGTTGCCCTTTTTAGTTTGCTGTCAGATATTGTCAGAAGGGAGAGGGAATGGCTTCAGTTTTTATTGCTTTTTTATTTATCTGAACACAGCATGAATAGTAATGTATCCCAGTGTTGCGTTTTTTTTCAGAATATGTTGCACCAAAGATCTGGTTACGTTCCAAATGTTTATTAGGACAGTAAAGGTTTATTTCAGTGTTATGTGAGGCAAACATGGAA
This sequence comes from Alestes dentex, assembly GCA_037576975.1. Taxonomy (NCBI): domain Eukaryota; kingdom Metazoa; phylum Chordata; class Actinopteri; order Characiformes; family Alestidae; genus Alestes; species Alestes dentex. The sequence continues at coordinate 359,533 of JBBIGA010000018.1, read as the reverse complement.
ATGTAAATATGTGTGTAAAAATAGAGGAAGGACCGTGCTCTGCTTGTGTTGCGTGTATCTTTTATGTTGCATTTTTGTATGTAGCCCGTGTTACTCTGGTGAGTATTTCTGTTAGAGATTCTGACATGAGGATTTATCTGTTTTTGTCTTTTGTTTTTCTGTTTTTTTTTTAAGCTGAACACAATCAAATCATAATCTTGTTTTCTCATTCTTTATATATTGCTTTGTCTCAATATTGGTCTGTGTGTGTTTGTGTTTGTGTGTGTGTGTTTGCAGTGCTGGCACCCAGCCCTGCTTCTGCCGCTGCTGCTCGGAGGTGCGGCTCCATCTACAAGGGCTTTGCTCAGTGTCTGCTGGCTCTGGGGGACAGCCTGTCTGTCAGCAGCCAAAAAGACGACGACACGCAAGAAATTGACTCCATCTGCAGGTGTGTTCTCTCACCGATACTGAAACACTAGTACAAACACACTCTCACACACACACACACACACACACACACACACAGACACCCACACATACACACACACAGACACACACACACACACACACACACACAGACATACACACACACACACACAAACACACACACAGACACACACAAACAAACAGACACCCACACATACACACACAGAAACA
>JBBIGA010000018.1:347725-358797 GCA_037576975.1 Alestes dentex | reverse complement strand
CACACACACACACACACACACACACACACACACACACACACACACACACACACACACACACACACACGCTCACAAAAATTCATTTATTTCAGGAATTGAAATCAGACAGCCTTTTCTCCTGTTTAATCTAACAGGGACCTCTTTAGGAACAGGAGTATCCTCCCACCAGCGCAGACGTTTCATATTTACATCTAGGCCAAGGCTGCTCCTTTTCGTCCCTCTCTGGGGAATGAGGGAGAGATTTAAGCACAGAATTACAATGCCATGAGATGTACTGTAATTGGAGTTTTACTGGACTGCTAAATGTCCCTTCTTAGCTAAGCGTGGGTGTTATAATTGTGGCAATTCATTATCAAGGGCAACATGTTGTTTAAGAAAAGGTCAATGCTCAGAACATTTCTGGGTTTTTCATTTATTTGCCTGTTAGTGTCATCATACTGTGACCATGCTTGATAATTCATACAGGAATGTTACCTCTCTGAAAAGACATTACCTGATGATCAACTTAGTCTCAACAGCAAGTATCTGTGCATAATCTAGAGGGGACCTATACCTGTAAATATGTCATTATTTGCACGTCACTGTCATAAAAAACATATTTAGTGTAGCAAAAACATGCTTAAATTTAATGGACATAAGTCATTTTGGACAATTTCTATTCATTCACACAATCTAAAGATGAGCTGTTATTTTTGTGTAAGAAACATTTTTAATCTGAAAACGACAATGTGCAACATAGATTCTAACTGGCTTTTAGAATAAAGAGATTTAACCATTTTAAGGGCCCTTCAAATGATATTTTTACATCCGCAAATTACACAAAACTAATGCTTTAGCCTGGAAATGCTGCTTATTTATTGTTTACCTACTCTTTCTAAAACGTGTTCTTAAATGTAAATGTGACTAATTTCATCACACATCAACCATTTCCTCAAAGTTACACATTTGCATAGCTGCTAATAAGGTGCAATTGGTATCTGTTGCAGGTCCTGGGACGATTTCCACGACTGTGCAAACTTGGCCATGGCTGGCTGTCCTGAGGAGGCGGCCGCCGTGTGGGAGTCTCTGAGACAAGAGTCCAAAAAGATGCAGTTTTCCGGTAACTTGTACGACATGTGCTCGAGCCGCAGCCAGTCAGTGGCCACCACCGGCGCCCAGAACCCAGATGAGACCAATCAAGAGTCTCTGAAAGGAGACACCAATCACATAAGCCCTGCTCCCAGTGTCTTTCTTCTCTCTTGCTTGTGTTTACTGCTTCTCTATCCATGGATATAAGCCAAGTCTTTCTACTTAAAGAGACTTAAGAGAGAACATTCACGGACTGACATGTTTGATGCTGACACTTCTGCTAAGATCACGTGCTGTAAATAACACCAGTCTTTTTTTCTGTTGTTGTTCTTCTTATAGCATTCTCACACGCACAGATATACGCACACGAATGCAAACTTAATTTCAGATAAACAAGTGTTTCCCTCGCATTTAGATCCTCATAGGAGATGCAGCGTGTGTGGAATATCAATTCCGAGCGCCGTTTACAGTATGTGCAAACCCACAGTGTTGTAGATCTGGAGGCAAACGCCTCAACTCTCCCAACTCAAACACCTACAACTCTCTTAAGGCCAAATTAAACTGCTAACAATACAGACTGCTAGCTGAAAAAGTCAGAATCTCTGAAGATGAAATTAAGTAGCTGCGAAGTACGCTGGTCTGCAGGAGGCAGGGCAGGATAAAGAACGCCTGCCAAAACCCCTTATTTATTTATTTTTTCCGAGGGGATTATCAGTGGGGATCACTCAGAATAAAATTAGTCCAAAGCAATAGAACACACCTGCAAACAAGACCAGGGAGAGCCGCTGAGGTTTTCTGGAGTACACATTTTTGGCAAGTTTTGCAAGCTTCTTCGTAATGTTTGGCATCTGCAGTGATTTCAGCGTTTAACATAAATAAAAAAAGCAATATACTGTGACATGAACTCACTGTCCATTTCACTCGCATCTTCTCGCTAAAATTGGTCTATAAATGTAAATGTAAAAAAAACCAACAACCCACTAACACATTTGTGTCTAAATGTTGCAACCAAATGAAGAAAGGTCACTTTCAAAAGAACCTCCACCACATGATGGTAATGTACTGTAAATAGGAAGATATCTGAACCGAGCGAAAGTTTAGTTAATTTTGTCTGTACCTGAGGCAACTATGTTAATATAGTGCAGCATCCATTCTGTGTAATGCAATCATGGCTTGTGCTGTTTCAGAGATACTTTTCTTATAAGCATTTATGTTGTTGAGCAGCCACATGAAGCGACTTTTCACCTTTCCCTTATTTAATACGCTGGCAGTGCTATTCTCAGCATTCTTTCTTCTATTAGGTTTCTACTTACTTTTCTGTTTTAATTGGAAATTAATCATGTTTGCTAATGTATCTCGTTAGAACCGGGGGAAAAACGATTTTTCGGAGCACAGAGCCAAATAAATTCCACCTGTGACTCGAAATCTGTTCATGCGCTGTTTAGATGTGGTTACTTTTAAATGAGCTTTATCAATGCTTTTAGAGATGTGTTTAAGCTCTAAACAAAGTCTAATGACTGTAGTCTTGAAGAGCCAAGATTTGTTGGGTATGCTGTGATTTGGCTCTTCATACTGAATTTACACTGTAAGGGCTAAATGAAGAATGGACACCCAGAATCCCTTGCAAATAACACTGTATTTCATTTTTACATCTTAACGAAAATGAACGAAAACACTAATATTCTCAAAAGATAATGTAATATACTGTATGCATGCAAAAGTCGGTTTTCTATTCAAAAATGGCTCCACCACCTAGGCATTGGTATTTTCAGTGGTCCTCAAAGAGATAAAGGGAGGCGCCACAAAGGGCAAGAGTTCATTATAATTCTGCTCTCAGTCCTTTTGAAGCTTAGGCTCTTTATCATATCACTGCCCATCAAAATGGATGTTTATGTAGAAGCCTTGGGATGAAAGAGCCTTCTCCCATTCACTGTCCGTGGACTTTCAGACCGGACAGTTCACATCCAGACTTCTGCAATGGCATCAACCAGAGACCTCATACTGTCCAGCGTTTCACAGTTTGTAATAAAACATTTTTGTCTCACGCGGGTCTGCAGTTTCAAAAAGGCTGGATCGTTTGAAAGACAAAAGCAATTCAGTTATATGGCTTCTCAAACATGTTTTGTAGCTTTTGTCTTTTCTCACATGACTTTGCCACATGCAGAGATGATGAATAAAATGTACTGAAGGCCACATTTCAGCTAAACATTTGGCCTGAATGTAGCATGCTCTCTTGTCACTTTCTTGAGTGAAGACACCTACACACACACACACACACACACACACAGTGTCACACACAATATGTCCTTACGCCTGCTTTGCTGGAGATGTGAGGTTACAGTGAGAATGCTGAGCTCTGTGATAATGCGTTCTTTCTCCTGCACCACTTTGGAATGCCATCTTTTTCTTTCTCCTGTTCCTCTGCTTCTCATAGGCATGAATATTTCATGCATCTCAGCTGCTTCCGTAAACATAGAACAGTTAGCAGGATGGGGATCACCCCCCCAGTGTTGGTAGCTGCTGCCCAGAACACACATCCACACACACTTCAACACGGGTACGGACGCATGGCTGCTTGTTCGACAGCAATTACTTTCATGCTCGCTCCAGATCATGCCAGAGTTGGAGCTTTCATAGGTTACAGCATGCCCAAACAAGCATATCAAGGACACATGAATGTATGAGAGGAAAAACGTGAGATAATGGAGGGTTTTGTAGATCATCAAAAGTTAAATGGTGCTGGGAAGGTCAGATTTGTAAATTCAAAAAAGTACAATGAGCAGAGATGCAATGCCACCACTTTTTCTTTTCTTAAACCAAGTCTTGGCTGGACTATTGGCTGAATTCTGATTTAATTGTAAGATGTAAGTTACATTTTAAGCAGTAAAAAGCTGTAACATTACTTTTACTTAAGTAGATTTGTTTTGAGGTATTTTCCTTCTCTACAATTTAAACAGAGCTGCTTCATGAACTCTTCATGAACTACATGCCAGCAATTGACGTGATCTCAGTCCCTGAAGTCATTTGGTCATCAAATCCAAGGTGGTCAAGATAAAATTCCACAGGAGAAAATTGGGGCGCTAGTTCTGCACCCAACCTCTAGCTTTGCATTTTAAGTAAGTAAATGCTACTGCAATTAAACTTTTAATCATTTGTATTTTTGTTTGAGTGAATTTTTATGTCAGTAACTCAAACAACTTCACCACTACAGTAGGTTTACTTGAACGAAATAATTTAGTTCTCTTTATCGAGCCATCGGCCAGCTACTAAGACAAACATTAACCAGCTGACTGATCTTATATTTATTTAAAACTCTCATTACACATCATAGTAAATGGGGAGTTTAGTTTACTGTAGAGCAGCTTGTTAACAGTTCTGACACTGAATCGTAAGTGTGGCATTCAGCAAAACAGCACAACTCACCAAATGATGAAGATAACAGCTTCCCCCCGCCTCTTTTAATTTACTGTCTAATTTACTGTCACCCACATTCTCACTCCAGCTTTGGTCTCAGGACTTGGTCTGGCTTGACAAAAAGGTACTGCTGAGCAAAGGTCATGACTGTCAGAGTCCTGGGATGATTTCCACGAGTTATTATTTTTAAATCCTTAATTGTAATAATTACTGGAGAATCTGTCTCTGACGCAGTTGATGAGTGCAGATTTTCTAGAATTTTTCATCTCTTCAAAATCCTTGTTTAGTCATGGTGTAAAGTTATGGTGCTTAATAAAAAAAAAACAGACTGCGATAATTACATTGAGTGTTCTACACCTTTATAACTCCTTCATACACACCTGGTTCACACTGTCTTTGTTCTGGTTCACACTGTCTTTGTTCTTTGTTGAGAATCGCCTGCATTTTTGAATTGATGTTTTATTTTGATCTCTTTCATCTTACTGATTGTCCAGAGTGTAATTTCATAGTGCACTACTCAGTGAAACATAGTGGCCTGATTTATAAAGCGGCTATCGCAAAAGTCGGTTTAAAAATCGCGTGAAGTCAAAGAGGTCAAAGCCCTTCTAAAGAAAAACTTTCTGCCCAGCCCCACTGCGACCTCCTGTCACTTATCCAGACTGTGCTGCTGCAGCAGGCAGATCGAGGGTGATTTACATTAGGTGAGAACTCTTTTGGACCACTGGTCCTGTGCAGATGCTGCAATACCACCTACCCACCCCAACGCACACACACACACACACACACACACACACACACACACACTTCAGGCCTGTGCCAAAGTATAAACGCTGCTTACATTAATTCTAATGCTGGCTGATTGATCTGGGGAGGTTGGGTTGTTTGATTACTCCTCTGCTGCTTTCCTCCCTCCTCCTCTCCACCTTCCTCCTCCTCTCCCTGCGGCTCCTGGCAGCTGGCCTGATCTGGCAGATTAGAGCCAGGTACTGTTTTATGAAAGCGCTGGGAAGAGCTAGAGTAAAGGCCTGGGGGGGAGGGTGCAGTTTAACGTCTGCTCGAATCAGACTCCGACTTATATGCCAACCGCATTCAGCTCCGGTCTGTTTCAATCTGAAAAGAGCTGCAAAAGTATATCTTCTCAGAGTTCCATGGCTCAGTGCATTCATTTGATATTTTGCCTTGATATGCCTTAAAAGCAATACAACAAACATGCCTTACAAGCTAATTTTTTTGTGATGAGCAGGTAGTGGGGGAGAGGGAGCAGCTGACTACTGAACAGGTGCAGGGAAGTGTTGACCAAGTCCGGTCAAGTCATTTTTATTAACATAGCACATTTAAAAGACAGCAGATGTTACTGAAGTCTTACACAACATCTTACACAAATGTCTGTTCCAAGCACTTATAGGCTTCAGCTTGTGCATGTTACAGTATCCAAATGTCTACAACCAGCTGCATAATTACATAAATTAATAACATGTATTTAATCAGATAAATACAGGCTTCTTATCACACAAATGAAAACATGACATGACAATTAAAACAAACTTATATTCTGATTGTATCCGACACTCAGTGTAGACACAGTTCAAAAGTTCTTAACTGTGGGTATATGCAGTATTTTATAGTGACTTCAAGTATGTATCAGCCAACTAAACTAAACCTGCCTGTTCTGTCTAGTGACTAATTAAGATGGAGTTGCTTCACCTTTCGCAGCTCTAATAGCCTCTGCTCTTCTGGGAAGGCTTTCCACAAGAGTTGGAGTATGTCTGTGGACAAAAGAGCATTTTTGGCCAGGCACTGATATTGGACGTGAAGGCCTGGCTCGCAATCAGCGTTCCAGTCCATTCCGCATGTGTTCAGTTGAGTTTAGGACATGGCTTTGAGCAGGCCTTTGGAGTTCCTCCACCAAATTTTATGGACTTTGCTTTGTGCACAGAAGTGTCGTCATACTAGAACAGAAAGAGCCCTCTTCAAGCTGTTGACACAGAGTGTAAAGCATATAATCGTCTCATAAGTCTTTGTATACAGCGGTAACATTACCCGTCGCTGGAAATAAGGAGCCTATCCCAAAACCTGAAAGAAAAACACAGAATATTATCCTTATTATTCTTTAACAGAGGTGACATCTCTGTTACTTTCAGAGTGTCTTTCCATTTGCAGGGGACCATTTGCGTTTGAATGTTTCACTGCTGAGTGTGAAGTGACTGGCATAAGAAAAAGCAACTATGCATTTAAGGCTGTGGTTCTCTGCCAGAAACAAGTGTGTTTCTTCCTCAGGTAAGCAAAGCGAGCTTCACTCTAGTGGAGACCTCAAAGACCTTGTGGCATCTGGAAGAAGGGACTGACAAATGGATCATGTCTACATACCAGACAAGCTATGTCCTGACCTTCACCTATGAGTTGTGACCAAAAGAATAATCCCATGAATACTAGTGTCAGAAATAGCGATGCTCCAGTGTAGTGATGCTCAGGTCAGACAGTAACCTGCGAGTCGTGTGGTTTCAGGTCAGCTCATTAGGAAACTTCGTGGGTGTAGGTAGTCTTGGTCCAAAAGTGACAAAGTTATACCTACAGAGACATTACAGGTCAGGTTGGGTTTGGGTCACTGATTAATGAATATTTTTGAGGGTTGTGCAGGGTAGGTTGGCTTACAAAACCCTGACCCCTACATCACTACCCCAGAGGGTTTCATCTCTGTTAGAGCATCTGAGCGGAGTGGCTGCAGCTACAAACCAAGAGAAGTCAGTTGATGTAATTCTGGTGCCTCATCAAGACGCCCTCTAGTCAGCTATTAATAAAGCTGTTCCAGACACACTCAACTAGATGGAGATCCCAGGGCAGCCCCAGGACCCGCTGGAAGGAATACATTTCATGGGTGGCACAGGAACGTCAGGAGATCTGTGGCCACAGACTGAGAAATCTGCACTGACCTTCATTTAGTTCCCTGTGTCCCTCACCAGGAGACACAGAGGGAGAACGGGACGATAGAAGTGATGATAGTTATGCTTGAAATGGGACTGAATAAAACGGGCCCAGAATGCACAACCCATACACAAACCCATGCTTCACAACCAGGTCCCAACTGTCAGCTCAGTTTCTGCTGCATTCAGAATGTTCTGCTGCATCGCGATCAATGCTTTAAGGCAGAGCATCTCAGTAGCCAGGTGTAAACTAGTGAGTTCCTTGTAGCCAGGTGTAAACTGGTGAGTTCACATGTCTGTGGCATCTTATGTGGAGGAGCTACTGCGCTGTGAGCTTGTGCAGACATGAACATGCCATGATGGATACTGGCCGTGAAAATCCGTTTGTGTGCTCACTCATTAAATTCAGTGAGACAATAGGTGATTTATCACTCAGGAAATCCCGCTATTGCCCTCCCAGCTCCAAACAAAATGGGCGCACACTCGCTTATTAAAAGGCAGCCCTAGGGGCTGAGTCTTGTGCACTTTCTGTATTTCCTTCTCATTTAACAAGCCCGTAAAGCTGAATGTACTGCATGGTGAGGAAACGCAGCTCTGTTCTCTTCCTCTATTCATCCCTCCCCCCTCAGCCGCTCCCATCCTCTCCTACCTCATCTCTCCCTCTGCGATACATTGAGCTTATGTGTAAGGAAAGATGGGATGAGGTGAGAAGACCAAGGAAAACTGTAAGGGAAAGCAAAAAAGAAGAAGATTAAATCGAGGGGAGAGAGTGAGTGCAAAAAAAAAAAAAAAAAAAAGACGTGTGTTGGATGAGGGAACATGACCAGGGGGAAGAAGAGATTCTGCAAAACAGACATAGATTTGAGTCATCACAGAATCGCAGTGGAAAACAGCAAGTAGAAGTAGTGCAAAATTAAACACACAATCCAAAAATACTTGGAACAGATGTAATTCATTATACATGAATGTGGGTTCGTAGAAGTGTAATGACCCTGGAGTGTAATAGCATTATCTTTTTTGCTTTTTGTTTAACACTGAATTGTAGCTTGAGTATCTGAGCCATTAACGAGCAAGTACAAAACTGAAGCACTTTCAGCAGGCTGACATACAAGATTAACCACAGCTGGCTGCAGGCCACATGACTGAGGTCGCTTTGAGCTGACCTATTGATTAACTGAATATACAGCGTGGAGTGGAGATGTGTTGTTGTGTTTGTTGTCAAGTCATCCGCTGTCATTCCGCTGTTAGGTGTCCTTGCCACAGAACACTTCCCCACACACAAAGGACACCCAGTCTTATACTAAAAATGGACAGACAGAACTGAATCCAGGATTACACTCAACCAGTGAGTAGTCCTGAAAACTATCCTGACTGCACTGATGCATCATGACTCCCAGTATTACCTCCAGTCATCACACTAACCTCTATTAAAACAACACTGCAGTGTTTGCCCACCTATCTAATCTGTAGTGTCTGTATAATGCCATCGCCTGCCACAGACAATCATTTCAACATTTCATTGTACGTAGAAAAAGACTGACTCGAAAGTCACTTCTAATAGGAACCATTATTGCAGAGCAGGTCCATGAATAAACATTTAAAATATGTGACTATATAAGGTGAATGTGAAACTATGGCCGTTAGACTCTACTTTAGGATGAGGCAGAGATGAGTGAATGTCCGATTAATACTGTATGAGGTCTGATCCAACTTCTGAACACTGGAATTACTCGGCAGAAAAGCAACTCCATCTACCTTGGCTTTGCTTAAAAAGTCTCAAGTACGCACTGGAAAAAGGTTTACCATCAGAAGAACACAGAAAAAACAAATGGACAGATGGGGAAAGACTTGCTTTGAAAGTATTTTCTGCTTTCTATCATTACTTAGCCCTGCATTTGAGGTATGAGCATGTTTCTGATGACCTTGCTTCACTGAATTAGGTTAGTGCCATTAACTGTCTGTCTCAGGAACCCACTGAACATGCAGCTGTCACTGTCTCACTAAGACACAGCAAAGTTTTAAAGCGTTTTGCATACAAGTTTACTGACAGTATTGTGCAACTGTCCATTAGCTTCTATTAGAAGTGTGTTTTAAGACAGTTTTCTTTGCTTTTCTTATGTAAAGGGTTGAAAATGTCGAAATGCTTGTGGTAATTCAACAGTTTGCCCCAGAAACGGCAGAAAGAGAAAAGGAGTATAGTGCTTTATTGAACAGTGCCATTTGGTAGCATTTAGGGACATCTCTATCTGAGGGAACAGAAAGAGGAGAGGAAAATAGACAAAAAGGCCATTTGTCACTTCAGTTTTCTTCAATGATGCTTCTCCTCACTAAATTTGTCCACAATAGCTGTACAGTTGGATGAATGAAAATGGCTGAGAGGAAAGACGCAAAGAAAACACTATGAATAGTGAGAGTGGACTCGTTTTTCATGGGTAATTTACACAGGTTAACAGTTCTCAGCCTAGAAAAATGTGGATCGATTATCTGAAGTGTAAGGGGCTCATTTTCTCATTTTCAGGTTTTAGCCTTCTAGGATCCAATATCTGATAGTGGATTAGTTTGGGTCTCTATATGTGTCCCAGAGCATATATTTACCACACACATGGGTGGAGGATTTATGGCATTGTGCTTTTTACGGGGCTCATAAAATACCAATCAGCTAGACTCCGCCAGGGCTTACCGGATTGTATACAGTGGAGCTTCAACAGCGGGGGAAGACTGGGGGGCTGTGTGTGTGTGAGAGAAAGAGTAAAAAAGCTGTGATTAATTTTTTTTTCACCACCATATTCTAACTCCCTGCCGAGATGGGACTGGTCCCTGAACGTGTCCCAGTGGAAATCACAGGAGGTAGCAGTGGGCTTGCAATCGCTGTGCACACAGAGGAGGAGTGATGAATAATCTATCAGGGGTATTGGGAGGGGGGGTTAAAGGGATAGTGATGCCCCACAAATGAAGAAGGATGAATCCGTCATCCATCCTGTGGTATAATTAACAGCGTACTTACTTGCATTAAAAAACTCAGCTTTTATTTTTATTTCAGTAACTGATTCATTTTCCACCCATATCTCTTATAGGATGTATTTCCTTTTTTCACTGTCCCAAAACTACCACTCTATACTTGTTTCATTTGGGTCAACAGCAGTACAGCCATGACTGAAAGTATATATCTTCCTGTATCAAAATCACCAGAAAAACTTGCTTGCAGTCGAGGTGTTTTCTCCAGTCACCATCAATAATAATGACAAGCTAGCTCTCTCACCTGCCTAGAATTCCTGAAATCAGCATTTTCCAGTCACACCAGCATCATCCTGTCTATTTCACAGTGGCAGCGTCTTCCGAATTGGTATTTTCTGGCTGTTTCTGTTCTAGGATGATAGGATGAGTTAAGCATATAACAAATGTATGTTTAACTTATATAAACACACTTATATATATGTATATTTACCAAATGATGTTTCTCATCTGTTATTACCATGTGCCTGTTGTCAATGCTTTGTGTTGTTGTTGTCATATGTAAATATATATATATATATATATATATATTATCAGCGTTAACGTTCTACGTTAATGTGAGGCTCTTATCGGGCGATAAAAAAAATAGCGTCGTTAATCTATTCACAAAGTTGGGTTGGGAGCTGGGTTTAACTACGCAAGCTTTAGCAGCTGCTA
>JBBIGA010000018.1:336511-347096 GCA_037576975.1 Alestes dentex | reverse complement strand
AGACAGACAGACCCAGAGAGAGAGAGCGACAGACACACACACACACACACACACACACACACACACACACACACACAGCTGAAGGAGAATATATCTAAAGCTGAAATACTGCAAAATAAATAAATATTAAGAATCTCTTGTCCCTTTTCCTCTCATGACACAGCATAATGTGTTTATCCAGTCATGTTGCTTTTCCATATACATGCAGTACACACAGCATGTTACATTTTTGCACTGAAGCATACTATGAAATAAACTGTGCAATTAAAAAAAAACACTTAATGTAATATAATGCACCATTTTGAATTACAATGCAGGGTTTATATTTATTCATAAGTGATTTATTTTTGGTGTGACTGACAGTATACGTGGTATCTGAAGTAGTCAGAATGTCAGCACAGTTTCCATTGCAGTTTAGGTTTATTTGCAGTAGAATCTTCCTATTCTGAGCATGAAGCCTTCCTGAATGTTTACTCTTTTTATTGAGCTGGGACTTTTATGTTCAGCACGGCATGCTTTCACAATCCATATCAAAAGTTTGCAGCCTTGTAGAATGGTTGTTTTAGACGTTTTCTTTTTGTTTGTACTTTGTACCTTTTTTGTACTCACACCAAATCTCTTCCATGTGAGTGAAACTACACACCGATGCCCACCTTGATGCCCTCTGAGCAACAGCTCCAGCAAAAGTGCAGTGACCTTCATCCAAGTGGAGACCCGTGGAGCGGTCCGAGATGTGCAATCCAGCAATGGTTCTCTGAACTTTAACAGTTCTGCAGAGAGGAATGGACAAACACTGCAAACTGTATGTAACATCTCAGATTCCCCAACAGCTGTCAGAAGAGTAATTCCACCAAAATGGCTCAGCATTAAAGTGTATTTTGACCCCCATCTTGGCTTTGAATCATGGTTTCAGGAGCACTTTTTCTTTCTTCTTTGCACATGGACGCATGTCCAAGTAATATTCATTATTTGTAGATTCAGTTACTCCCCCGCTGTTCAAAGACACGTGGTCTTCACTGAAGAAATGTTACAACTAAATTCATCAGACTTCATCATTTTTCCCTGGACAGCTCCGCTGTTCATAATTACCAAATTGGAGGCTAAATGATTTAGCAAAGGCCCCTTGTGCAGTTTAACATTTCATCTTTCAAGTGCATTCATTTGAAAACTACGGATCTCAGCTAAAACGAGCTTGTTCTAAAAATAACCTGAGAATGCTGCGAGACAGGCATTTAAGTGGATGTAGTTAGTCATATGGGAATGACATAGCCTTCATGTTTAATAGCCTGTCCTCAGTGAGCCCTGCACTGCTAAAAATGTAGCTGGGGAAATATTTTTTTAAATCTATTGTATTTCTTAGTATTATGCTACAAGACCTCTTCTTTATCCTGAAATTATCTATTTTTGTTTCCACGAGTTACAGGCTAGATGCATCAAAGCTGGTATAATAATAAGACTACCACTACTTAACTACACATCTATTTCTTCTTCTAAACTACACAAATATTTCACTTTCTCGATCATCTCTTAGAAAACCCTACTGATTTTGGTACTCCTTGACTACTTCATTACTACTGACTGTCTATCTAACCATTCCAACCTCTATTTTATCCATCCATTATTCCTCAGAAACCCACACATAGATCAATTAGCCATGACATTAAAACCAGTTATTTTGTTAAGGTTCAAGACTCAAAACGTTTGTCATATGTATGGTAGAAAGCACATTTCTCTGTGCAATGAAAATCTTTCTTTGCTATGCACACAAATGCCGAGATTAGGGTTAAGAGTTTTTATATAAAATAAGTTAGTAAATACTTGAAGTGTAATGTGCAGATGTAGAGAAATACTAACTGTGCATTTGAAGGAAATTGAAGGAAATGTGCAAAAGAACTTAATGTGCAAAATTACAGTATGAGGTAGATGAAGGGGATGTGCAAAGGAGCTTAATGCAAAAATTACAGCATGAGGAAGGAGACGTCCAATAATTATAATATTTCAACCTTCTGATTTCACCCTTCTGAACCTTCGTTAACAATGGCATCTGTCAAGGGGTGGGATATATGAAGCGGCAAATGAGGCTGAAGTGTTGAAAGCAGAAAAAAGTGGCAACCATAAGGATTTGAGCCACTTTGACAAGGACCAAATTGTGGTGGTTAAACGACTGGACCAGAGCATCTCAAAAACAGCAGGTCTTGTGAGGTGCTCCAGTGGTCGCAGAGGTATGCAGCAGTTAGTACCTACTAAGAAGGCCAAAGAAGGACAACTATTAAACTCATCACAGTTTGCTGAAAAGGTTCATGCTGGTTATGACAGACAGGTGTCAAAACATGCAGTCAATGCCTGCAGTACCAGATTCCATAGCACACCTTTGGAGGTCTTGTGGAGTCCAAGTGTCTACATATTATTGGGCAGGTGGTTTTCATATTATGATGCTATGGCTGATCAGTGAGCAAGTGTGTGTGTGTGTGTGTGTGTGTGTGTGTGTGTGTGTGTGTGTGTGTGTGTGTGTAATGTATATTATGAGGGCAAGGAAAGAGAAATTATAACGAGGTGGAAAAAGACAACAGTGGCACAGAGAGATTTTGACACATCCAAACGCATGAAGTATCAGCTGTTACAGTCCTTACTGTATACACTTTAAGTCATTTGCTGATTGAGTGAACTTTTGATCTGGTGTCTCTCCCTCTTTATCCTTTGTGTATTATGCATACTTATGAAAGGCAAAAAACAAAAACATGGATCTGCCATGGCGAAACTGCTACAGGATGGTGATATCTCTTTTCCTTTTAAAAAAGGGTGGTACTCTATGCTGAAAAAGATTAGAAAGGAAGCACTGCAGCAACTTTCTATAGCATTTTGAGAATTCCCTGGTTCCCTAAAGAACCCTTTAATATGTGGTTCTCTAGAAACCTTTTGTAAAATGTGTGTGTGTGTGTGTGTGTGTGTGTGAGAGAGAGAGAGAGAGAGAGAAGAGCTTTTTTTTTATTTCAAAACTCTCCAAATAATGTAAAGGTTCCACATGATGTAACACTTCTGTAAATAACCTTTACATTATGTGAATATGTAATATAGGTAGTAACTAAAAATGTAGAAATAAAAACTCACAAATCTCTTTTACAAAACAATACCACCATCTCTTTTGCTGAACACCACCACTGATGTCCCGAAGCACAATTGAGCTGAAGAACCGTACACTCCTTTCTTTCATCCGTCCTTCTAGTCGTGGAAGTCTATTGATGTTGATTTTTCTCAGGCTATCACACTCGGCAGAACAATAACTGCTGAATCAAAGCACTACATTGGATTTCATACTATTAGCACTCATCAGTATCTAACCTTGCAATCCTTTCTTTCTTCCCTCTGCCATCCCATTGAAACCCATTAAATTTTACCCCTTTTAATATTTCTGAGCTACAAATACCAGTTCTCATAAAATGATTCAGCTCCATGGTCTGACCTTACGTTTGGATTCCATATTGTTAATCTTTGTTCCAGGCATCATGCCACAGAAACTCCTCTTTTCTACTTTTTGTTACTTCACTTACAAAGCTATAACCAACAAATTTGGATTCTGTTCACCCCAAGCACAGGACTACATTTCATACTGTTTCTCCAACAGCATTAACCCAACCCTCATTCCTCTTCTGTTGCATCAAACGTATAGATTTTTACACTCCTTGAATTTTTGAGTTGGACAACTCTCATATTTCAAATGTAGCTCACTTTTCATAACATTTCTTCAGGGCACTTTCTGGGAATAATCTTTCTTTAGGCTCAACCGCCGTCCACTATTGCATAATGGGCAGTGTACAGTGTACAGTGTGTCCTCTCTGCTCTCAGGTCTCATGTAATGGATTTCACAAACACGTTCAAGGCAGAGATTTAGTCTGGCCCAGTGGAACTCATCTATTGATTCCCTTTGAACCGGCCATACAGATGCAGCCGAGCTGAAGTTTGAAACCAGGCCAGAAAGGGCCTCCCCTTAAAGATGTTCCACAGTGTTTATGTCTCTCTGTCTCGCCTGGGGAGCCACTGGGGCCATCAGAGATGAAGTGAAACATGAGTGCAGGCTAGGAATAGCAACACTGCTAAGAAATGTGTCTAGAATTTTAGCTCTACCTGACAGCAGATTATGTGCCAAGCACCCTGCACCTCACTGGCGCATCTGTGATTTCCTACTTATGAAAGAGAAAAATTTAACGCATGCTTCCTAGATATGGCTTAAGTAATAGCGTATAATCCTCCAAGTATGTGGAAATATTATATTCAGTGTTGTCTGTATAATGAACAGAGCTTTGTGGGGAATTAAGGTGGGAATTGGGAATTTAAACTTTCTCGGCAGCAAGTCTTTCAGCAGGGCTGCACTGGTGGAAAGCTCGGCTGAACGTGAACTCACTCCAGACTTCGTGTCCAGATTTTACAGCGGCTATAGATCTCGTGTCTGCCCTGTTCAGAAATCCAGCCTGGACAGGCCCACAGGCCAAGACTGATTATCATGAGAATAATTGAGAGAGAGGAAGAGCCAGTGCTGCTTTTAATAGAGCCAATTCTATCTTCATGCTGATAAATAATGCACACCAGTCAGCAAATTTGGATTTAACGGATGGTATTGACCTTTTTGGGGCGGATAGCAGGGAGATGGGACATGGGGGGGGAGGGATAGAGAGAAAGAGAGAGGGAAGGAAAAAGGAAGAGAAAGGGGAGGAGAGAGAGAGAGAGAGAGAGAGAAGGAGGAACAGAGGAGCATTTGAAGACCAACCAATCCATCATGCTGATGCTGTTGATTTTTTGCAGATTGTTATGGAGGAGCTGAGCAACATAGATTACTCCACGACCAAGTCAATTTCCCCGCAAATCAAGTGAACAAATAATCTCGTAAAAACAGAGGAGCAGAAGTCTAAACTGACCTATCCATGCTTTGCTCACTAATGTCTTCCTTTATAGCAATTGTAGCGAGGTGGGACAAGCATTTCCAAGGGTCTCTGATTAACCATCTTTTGTGGAAATCCCTGTCTGTTATCAAAAGTGACCATCTGGATGGATTTGATCTATTTTTCTATTGTTTACAGCTATATTGCACTGTTTTATAATGCAATTATTTTGCACAATGACACATTAGTTTGCAGTCTAAAAAAATGTACTTCTCTGTTTATCTACTTTTGTAGTGTCTAGAACTAGGTTGTACTGTTTTATAAAACTGTTATTTTCCACAAGGACATGTTAGTTTGCAGTCTACAAAAATTGTATTGATCTATTTTTGTATTGTTACGAGCTATACTGTACTGTTTTATAATGCAGTTATTTTGCACAAGGAGACACTGGTTTGCAGTCTAAAATATTGTATTATCTGTAGACTGTGTTTAGAACTAGGTTGAACTGGTTTATAATACAGTTATTTTTCACAAGGACATGTTAGTTTGCAGTCCACAAAAAAATGTATTGATCTATTTTTATACTGTTAAGAGCTGTACTGTACTGTTTTATAATGCAATTATTATCCACAAGGACATGTTAGGTTGCAGTCAGAAAACAGAAAATGATTTCATATCATAAAAATCCTGCAGAATCAAGTGTAAATTGATGGGCTAGCCTTCGCTCCCCACAAGCATCAATAAGCCTTGGGCACCAATGACCCAGGCACCAGTTCACAGGTCGTCCTTCTTCGGACCACTTTTGGTAGGCACTGACCCCTTCATACCAGGAACACACCATGAGACCTGCTGTTCTGGAGATGCTCTAAACAAGTTGTTTACCCATCACAAATTGCTCCTTGTCAAAGTCGTTCAGATCCTTATGCTTGCCCGTTTTCCTGCTTCCATCACATCAACCGCAAGAACGGACTGTTCATCTGCTGCCACCTTGACGGGCGCCACTGTAACAAGACAATCAGTGTTATTCATTTCACCAGTCTATGGTTTGAATGTTGGGGGTGACTGTGGACCAGCAACTATCACTTGTCATCATTAATACCACACTTTCAATTTCGAATGAACGCCAAATTATACACTTCAGTTTCTCTTTGGGCTGAGAGGGACTTTTGACATTGTAAAGCTCCTCCAGTACGCTGTTCATTAAGACATGAACGTCATTCGTTGCCCCCTTTTTTTTTTTCTCCCCTCCTTCTCTCTAACTCGCTCATTCTATGCCCCTTGTCCTTTTTCACCAAAACACTTTATCTTATCTAATTCAGAGTAGGTCTGTCACAGAGTCAGTGCCCTTTACAGGCTACCGATGGCTGTCACCAATTCTATAGCTTACCATTTCATATGGCATTTCAATTTGCATTCAGAGCAGTGCTATATCATTGTGTTGCCCTATTTGAAGTTGATCTGATTGCTTTTTTTTTTTGTCCAGCAGCGATGCCACAGACATTCAGATCTCTGGACATTTCACACTCCAACGTCATTGTTCAGTATAGAAGAATGGAAAAGAATTTGCAGTGCTGAGTATAACCTCTCTCAATGGATACTGGAGCACCACATGGGACAACATCAAGAGGTATAGCAGGCGTGAAAAATGTCTGTGAGAATATAAGCATGCATTTTAAAATATATCCAGCCATTGTTCCATATAGGGGGAGGGGACCATAACACCTGCAGAGAGCACCGAAGGCCCACCTGGGACAACATCAAGAGAAGAACCATGAGTCTTCAACAATGTGAAGAATATAAACGAAGATTTTAAAATTCATTCAGCTACTCATTATGATGGTGCGTACACATTAGGAGTCAATGGTTTGGAATCACAATTTCCCTTATTATTTTTTCAGGCACGCCATGTTTAAAATATTTCCTTTATGATGCTACTGCTCTTCCACCTCACACATTTGTAGAATGCAGTTTTAAAAAATGAAGAAATGTTAAACGAGTCCAGGACGGTGAACAGAGCTGATGATTAATGATCGAAGAATCTGTATAACAGCAAGAATGAAGTTATAATGAAATTAATGTCCAGAATGTCTCCTATTTTGATACATGGTGATCAAATTTTAGTCAGAAGATGTATCAAGAAACTATAAATAGGTAATTACAGAATATGATTTATCATTTAATAACTTCTTGGTGCTTCCAAACACCTCAAATATTATAAAAAAAAAACATCTTAAAATACATTTTGAATCTACACTAAGTTATTACAGAACAAAATATAAGCAAATATTAATATGAGTGAGTCCAAACTTTAAAATGCTGCCTTTGTCTGCCGGCCCCTATTGACAATGGGGTTTTTCCATCTTTTAACAGAAAATACTGTGGCAGATATATGACTAGTCAGTTGGAACTACTAAGACAAACCAGACTGGAGTTTGTTACTGCAGTTGATAGTTTTTTTTCTGAGGAACAGCACCATCTAATGGTAGCATTCATACACTTGCACTGTGTGTCAGCTTCTTAAAATGTTCTGGATTACTGTACTATAAAATAAATATTTCTTACGACCCAATAGTACAAAAAACAACCCCAAAATCAAACCCTATTTAATAGCCTGTGGAGTCTTTTTAAAACAATAGTTCAATAAGGTACCTTCCATTTAGTCCCTTAAACTTCTTTGGCCCTCCATTCCTCACTCTTCTAACTACACAACTTTCCTATTAGTTATAGAAGTTACTGAATCATTTATAGTGGTTATTAAATATTAACCCTTATGATTATTAACATCTTGCCTATTAATTACAGCCCCAGAGTTCAAGGCATTAAGAGTGTGGAACCACTGGACAAGCACAAAAGCACACAAATGTACACTATATGGACAAAAGTACTGGGACATACCTGTTTATCAGGGTTTGGGCGAAGCCCCTTATTTCCAGTGAAGGGCAATCTTAATGCTCCAGCATGCCAATACATTTTGGACGCTGTCCTTCCAGCTTTGTGACCTCAACCCCATCCAAAACCTTTGGGATGAACTGGAATGGAGATTGTGAGCCAGACCTTCTCATCCAACATCAGTGCCTGACTTCATAAATGCTCTATAGAATAAATGGGCACAACAGACTTGTGGAAATCCTTCCAAGAAGAGTGGAAGCTGTCATAGCTGCAAAGTGGGGCCAACTCCATATTAAAGTCTATGGGTTTGAAAGTCACTGTTGGTGTAAGGGTCCAGCGTCCCAATACTTTTGTCCAAGTAGTGCAGGCTGTCTGCAGTAAACCTGTGATTGTGTGTGACTGTGTTAGGGTACAGTCTGCTGGTCTGGGGTCAGTGGGAAGTGGTTAGGAGTCTCCTGCACCTGGCTGAATTCAGAAGAGGAAAAATGTAGGCCTGAGGTGTCAGACACCATAATCCTCATTTGTAATCAGAGGAATCAGACTAGCTGATGAAGGTTTAGGGGTTGCTTTAGACTGGTGAGAGACCCACAAACTTACAAGAACTCGGTGTGGATTAATTCTCTGTCAGAAAAAGCTTTCTCAACCTTGTTTAAGAGGAGTGCATCTCATCTCCACTGGATCCCACAGTGGAAGTCAGCAACCACGCAAGGAGCAGAACTGTTTAGGAATTTGGTTTTTACAAAATAAAAGTCAGTTAAAGCCCATGAAAGTCAGAGGTTTAAAACGACGGACCATACCATGCTGATCGTAACAGATCAACACTTAAATCATTTTTTTTTCTTTTGGCACAATTACTTTGTAAACTTTTAAATGTGAAAAACCCTCATGATTACTACACAATTTAGGTTTTTTTGCTACAGAATTTCACTCCTGCCTCCACACTATTTTGTTTAGTAAAAATATCATTTTCTACTTTATTTTCCTACACAAAGGTTATAAAAGTATCAGTATCAGCTACATTTGCATGCATTGTACATTAATAGCTGACTCAAAATGTTTGTACAAATTACACAAGAAGTATGTGATGAGTTGTGTCTGGAGCCTGCGACCAGAGCCAGTATCAGTTGTTTACAGTTCTGCTGAATGGGGGTGAAAGAGGGGCGTCTTGCGTTTTTTAGGGTCGTTTGGTCGTTTTTCTGTCTGAAGTTCGTGTTTTAGACAAGTTTTTGTCTGTCTCTCGGCCATTTTCTACTGTTGACTGATTCTTGCTTCACCGGAGTTGTTGCAGGGGGCGAAACAAGCGGAGGTCTTCCTAAAAAAAAAAAACCCTCCACACTGGGAAAAAGGTGGTCCCGTTACGAAAACACCGCCTCGAAGCGAGCGGCCAACTTTTCAAACCTTTTCTTTACACCTTTCTCACTCGATTAAAAAGGTCGACAGCTTCTTTATTCGGATCAGTATGTCTGGTTTTGTTAAACACCGGGCTGCAGATTTTAACTGGATTAAAGTTTGAGGATCTGCAGGGAAAAAAATGGAGAGAACAGCTGAGAGTGGGGTGAGGAGGCTGGCGCTGGCAAGCTGGGGGATCCTGTCGTGTTCCTCCGTCCGTGTCTAACTAAAATCATCTACCAGGTGATGTTAAAACCGTTATTTCTAACACTGAACTTGTAAAACGTCGTTTGTGACCAAACTCCTGGAGTTTGTAGGCTCTTCTACCAGTGAGAGAGGGTGGGTGAAGCTCTTTTTCTGGTCCAGGCCTCGGGAAAACAACTCAAACCTGGAGCTTCACTTTCCTAACAGTGTTCGAGCTGCTGCTCTTTGTTTTTATGTCTGAATAAAAAAAACAGGACTGACCAGTGTCTTCACACAGACTTAGAGAAAAGAAAGCACTTCTGTCTTTCAGCAGAAACTACAAACAACTTTGACTAACTTTAGTGCTGGTAGTTTTTGCAGAGGTTTGTGGGGTTTTTTTTATCATACACCCAGGTCTGTCTGCTGTCTGTTAGCTTTTATAAATCGTTTCTACACGTTTTCCTGAACAAACCCAGAAAACACCAGGCAGAAAACTAGCGGTGAATTCGATGTTTTTTGTAAGTTATTTGACGTCCTGTTTGGTGAGTTTAATAATATTTAACAATTAAATAATGTAATAAGAATACTTCTGCTTACTGCATTAAACGTCTGTTAAATGTTTGTGGTATTTCAGGTTTAAACAAAGATTTATTATATATTAAAGACAGGGCAACGATTACAATTTTTAAGCGCGATTAATAGCATTGTTATATGAAAAATTTAATAATTCATTCAAAAGTAGCGCATTGCGCACTTTTATTTTAAAAATACTGCTATATGAACAAAAGTGCAATAACATTTGATTTGCAAACACTAAATAAATAGGGAGCTTTTTAACAGCAGTGTTCTCTTTAACACAGTTACACAGCTGCAGTTCAAATATTTCTGTAAGTCAACATGATAATGTAATCAAATCTAATATAAAACCAAAGCTATTTCCCCCTGCGACGGCATTCACGTTTTATCTAGTTTGTTATAGAAAAAGAAGTTACTCTCAGAGTCCGGAGCATGAGGGGGCAGAACCATTATAGCAGCTGCAAAGGTGGACCAACTCCATATGAAAGTCTTTGTATCTGAATTCAGTGGCAATATAGTCTCTGTTGGTGTAATGGTCCCAATACTTTTGTCCACGCAGCGCTTCTAGTCTCGGCTGATTTTCACGGGGGTCAGGCGTCCCATTACTTTTGTCCATATTATATGGCCAAATGTAATGGGACGCAGGAGATCCGCGAATGAATATATATGTATTT
>JBBIGA010000018.1:311106-333826 GCA_037576975.1 Alestes dentex | reverse complement strand
TATATGGGCTTTAAATATATAATATTTAAATGTATAATATTTAAGACCATGTGTGAATAGCAGGATGCTGTCAGTATAATCAATTGGCTTATTATTTAATTTATGAAAGGAAATGGTGTTCTTATCATGTTATCTAAAGAGATTTAAAAAATATAGAAATTCTCATTTCAGCAGTAACCACTTTCTGAAGTATTCTGAGGAATAATTTCTGACATTAATTCTGGTTGTCTTCACTCTTTTGTAGACTGATAGACTTCTCATTGCCTGAGGAGAGGTCTGTTCTCTGGTGTGATTTAGTGACCCTCTCTGTTGAGCGTGGCCCTGGAGGCCTTTGCCCATGACTTTGACTCCCATGGCCCAGTGCCGTGTGCTGTTTGGCTGCTTGCCCGGGCGATGAGGATGTGCTGCTGGCATCAGGGGGTAAGGATTCCGACGTGATGGGGTGCAGGACGAGCAAGGTCCTCCCAGAACCACCCACAGATGTCCAGCTTGACCTAGTCAAAAAGATAGAGCCTCATCAGACTGATGTCTACAAGAACTTCAACGTGGGGGACATTGGAACAGAGAAAACAAGCTCGCCCTCCCCTCAGGGCCGGAGCCAAGCTGCTGCTGTGGCGGGCACCACCACCACCACTCAATCCACACCCAACGGTCAAACTGAGCCTGGTGACCCCCAGCGGAGAAAGGTGGCCAAATACAGGGCCAAGTTTGATCCTCGGGTGACGGCCAAGTACGAGATCAAGGCCTTGATTGGCCGTGGCAGCTTTAGCCGGGTGGTGCGGGTGGAGCACAAGAGCACACGACAGCCGTACGCCATCAAGATGATTGAGACACGGTACCGAGAAGGACGGGAGGTGTGCGAATCGGAGCTTTGTGTGCTGCGCCGTGTGCGCCACACTAATATCATCCAGCTGATGGAGGTGTTTGAGACAGCTGAGCGTGTCTACATGGTGATGGAGCTGGCCACTGGTGGCGAGCTGTTTGACCGCATCAGTGCTCGCGGCTCCTTCACTGAACGGGATGCCACTCGGGTGCTGCAGATGGTCCTGGATGGCGTGAAATACCTCCACACCCTGGGCATCACACACCGTGACCTGAAGCCAGAGAATCTGCTCTACTACCACCCGGGCGCTGACTCCAAGATCATGATCACCGATTTTGGTCTTGCCAGCACACGCAAGAAGGGTGATGAGTGCCTTATGAAGACCACCTGTGGCACACCTGAGTACATCGCACCAGAGATCCTGGTGCGCAAACCTTACACCAATGCTGTGGACATGTGGGCGCTGGGGGTCATCTCCTACATCCTGCTCAGTGGAACCATGCCCTTCGAGGACGATAACCGCATGCGCCTTTACAGGCAGATCCTCAAAGGGAAGTACAGCTTCTCCGGCGAGGTAAGAATCCTGCCTCACTCTCACTGCTCTCATTCTGTACAGCCGTGCCAAGTTGCATTACAGAAACGGGTGTGTTTTAAGTTGTGGAAAATCAGCTGTGTTAAACTCCTTAGACTACAGGATTATTATTTAGTAACTACTACTAGTATGTAGTAATTGTACATATTACCATGAATGTGACAAAGTAATGTGTAAATTATGTTGCTGGGAATGAGGAATTGTGTGGGAAGGAACTGAACTGTGCGGCCACATAGGCCATATACAATATACAGACCTCTAATAATAAAAGTGACATTATAGGGCAGTTTTAAGAATAGACAATAAAGAGCTAGTATTGTATCCATGCTTCATGTGTAAATATGTCTTATGCTGATTATATTATGCGTAAACATGGCAAAAAAAAATATCTCGTGCATAACTATCTGTTTTAAAATAAAGAATTGTGAAATTTGTAAAGAGTTTTGCTGAGCCACAATCCACTTTGCAAATCAAACCAGCTAACAACAAAAATCAAGATGATGGCTGAAATGACAGCCATTCCAAGATTTGTAAGTATAGTTTATATTTACTTGTGACATCCCAGGTTTTCAGAAGGGCAGAGAGTCAAATTGTCAAAGTCTAATCCTCATAGAAACATCAAGATGGAACCAGGGGTCAAAATCGAATCATCTGAGTATAAAGTCATTGCAAAGGGCAGAGTGTGTGGGATGCCATTGTTGTGGTTTTGACAAGTGTCATTTTTGAAGGAATGTCTAGATCCACTTTGAAATCAGCAAAAAAGGAACAAATGTGGATTTGCTACAGACCAGTATTTTGGTGCTCTAGAATGGCACTTGACAATTAGCTGCACTAAATTCCCAATTTTAGAACTGCTTATTAATTCCACAGACATTTCTATGTAACCAGCAGCTGAGCTTGTATATTCTATATTCTATTTATATGCCAGCTTTGGGGAGTAACAGAACAAGAAACATAAATGTTGTCCGACAGGCGTAAGGAATGTGCGTTAAGAACCATATATGCCAGACAATTCCTCATGAGCATGTTTACTTTTAGGCTGCTGGCTATATGACTGTATGCACAAATGCAGAAGCTCTGTGCTGATTTAAACAGTTCTTTATGAACTTTAAAGCACTTTTAAGCACCTGCGAGCTTGCGGTTAGCCCTAGTCTCGAATGTCCATTTTCTAGCTACCATTGTATCGGAATCTAGCTTGTTATGCACTCTGTGTATATTTAAACCTACTTCATTTCAAGCTGTTCAATAAGGACTGTTCTGCCAGCATTTAGCGTATGCTACAATTTTTGGCAGTAAAATAAGTAACGACCTGATGCTGTTTCTGAGCATATGGGAGAAGGGATTCCAGGACAATCATAGAAAATGTTTCCTGTGCCATCTGCTGGCCCTCATTAAGCGCTGCTGAAACGTGACCAAGTTATAATCGTCCAAATCTTTTAGCTGTATTGCCTCCTAACCACATGCTTGCTTTTCTTCAGAGACACTACTAAAATGTTTAACTACGGCAAAGCCCGGAAGCCCTGAAACTCACTAACAAATCTGTAATAGTGGTGAGACGTGAAACCCTTGACTGCAACTGCAGTATATATGACATGTTGATTGCACAGATTAGTATTTAATATAGTTTGCTGGATATAGATCTTGTATTTAATTTGCAGTGCTAATACCTTTCAGTCTAGGCTTAGACATAATCTGCGTCTTGGACATGCTCTCTAAGGTAATATGTCTCATGTAATGACATCCTATACAGTAATTTTAATCAGTGGTCTCTAGACTGGACATGTGGTGCTTTAAGCAGCTTCAAGAATAAATAATGTATTATTTTCTGCTTTTTTGAACGATTCTTTATGCTTTAAATGATATTTTAGGTTTTGTTGTAGATATTAGCTGTGTTTTGGGGAAACAATAAACACACTGGGCACCACTCATTACCCATTGCTTCAGTTGGTGAATGGGCTTAATGCAGAGAAAGAATTTCACACTGTTCACACTGTGTGCTGTGCTCTGGTGTGTTCACACGTGACTGTGAGTGGTCACATTACTTTTAATGTACTAATAAAGAGTACAGTGATGTACTGCACTAATTCCAGTTAAACAGAACAAATTGTGCTCACTTAATGAATGAAACATGCAATTGTTCTGTGTACTCGAAGTACTGACAATATACACCATGTGCTCATAAAAGCAGATTGTGGCATCATCTAACACATTCAAGTAATGTCACATTTGTCACCCCTGACACATAGTCTGATTGGTTGACATTTCATGTGATTCAGATTTAATCAGTTCTGAATGTGTGAATTGTTCACCACATCATGTAGTTTTTTTAATAACTCAGTGAGCATGTCAGGGGAGTTCACAGTCACTTCTGTTACGATAAATAATGACAGTCAAGATGTTTTTTCGGAATAGTTGCAGTCAGCGTTACTTGGTATGACCTGTACAGCCCTATGCTAGGGTATACTTGAGGCCCACTGGTGGTTTGTAAGACTTGTGGTACCACACAGAGAGGTTGGCAGCCTGTTGTTAAAAAGCTACGTGAAGGCATGTAGGCATTTACCCAGTCCATTCAAGAACTGCATTCCAAAGCGGAAATATTCCCCAGAAGCCCTCTGTCATGAAACCAGAAAACAATAGCCCATGATCGTTTGGCCTTTGGCCCCTCGCTCTGTCTGGATGTTTGTTCTAAACTCTTCTTTTACTCCTTCTCACAAGACTGTGAATGGTTTTCCATTACCGTAAACGAACCCTTGTTTTCTTGACGAAAAAAGTGCTTCAGTATCCAAATGTGAATTCATGTTTATGCTGGTGAACAAGTTTCCTTGTGTTGTGGGATTATGTGTTTGTTTGTCTCTTTGTGCGCACGCGTGTTTGTGTGTGCACATGTGTTGATTGGTCGGTTTCCAGGGCTCTCCTGTCATCACATCTTATCCCACACTTACCCCCTGCTGGAGTGTGTGATGCAAGGCTGCAGTGTGTCTGGCAGAGTGTGTGCGTCAGTCTTCTGCTGGGAATCAAACACAACAGCTAATGTGGGGTTTACAGGGAAGAACTGGGGGGCAGTCGGACCAACTAGCGAAAGCTCATCTGTGCTTTGTTCTCTGTGACATATACAGCCTCATGAAATGCATCTGGCAAGTGTGAAGCGTGAGGTTAAAAATTAAACTACTCGGCCTTCATACTCCCCCGGTTAAAAGTTTACAAAGTTTTCTGATGCGTCGCCTTGCTAGACAAACGAATGTTCCAGTAACACCGTGGACGTGAGTCTACAGTGAACATACTGTCTGGTGTTCTAGTTTTTCATGTAAGACCCTTACAGATTTAAGGGCCCTGAGGGACTGAGGCAGTCTGATTCATATTCTGTAATATGCAATAAAAATCTCCAGACTGGCCGTCTCAAAAAGAATCGTTGTATTGGCTCCTAGTTTGCATTAGTGAGGTTGCAACTGCAATAGCAGTACAATATTTTTGGATTTATCACTCATAAGGATGCACTAATATGTACATTTCAGGCTTATATCAATGAAAAATATCTCCTGCTGATTCAGGGCCTCTGTAAATGACCAAATTGAGGGGGTTTGTGTTTGAAAGAGAAATCACTAATCTGTGCTGGACACCTCCAGGACTGGAGTTCAACACCCCTGATTTAGAAGTAAATAATGGAGAGCATTGGATCAGACAGATCAGATTCATCCTCTTCTGTGTAAAATAAGCACTGTATTGGTTACACTTGCACCAAAATGAGAACCGTGGGCTGACATCAAACATTTTTCATGTGCATATCTGCTGATGCCAATACATAAACATTTATAAAATGTAGAAATTTGGACATAAAAATACTACTACTATTACTATTACTACTACTTTTACTACTAATATTAGTACTACTACTACTACTATTACTACAACTAATGCTACTACTACTTCTTTTACTATTACTGCTACTATTTCTACTACTATTACTACTTTTATTACTACTAGTACAATACTACTATTAAAAATACTTCTATTACTACTACTGCTACTAGTTCTATTACTGTTACTACTGCTACTAATACTACTTCTATTACTACTACTACTTCTAATACTGTTACTGCTACCATTACTACTAATAATAATACTTCATCTTCTGCTACTACTACAATTGTTTCTATTACTACTACTATTTATATTACTTGTAGCACCACTATCTAGTACTTCTATTACAGCTACTACTACTATTATTACTATTACTACTGCTATTTCTAATACAACTATTACTATTACTACCACTACTAACTGTATTACTTCTATGACTATTACTACCACTACTAACTGTATTACTTCTATGACTATTACTACTACTACTAACGCTTACTTACATTACTATTACTACTACTATTACTACTACTACTAACTATATTGCTTATATTACTATTACTACAACTATTACTATTATTACTACTAACTTTATTACTTCTACTATTACTGCTACTACTACTGCCACTACTCTTATTAGTACTATTACTACCACTACTATTATTAATACTACTACTATTATTACTACTACAACTACTTCTATTGCTTCTAGTACTACTATTACTTCTACTTCTACTACCACCTCTATTACTAGTACTGCTAGTAGTATTACTACTACTAATATTGTTTTTTTTTTTCTGATCATTTATAATATTCATTTATGCACATGTGTACGCACATGCATACACACACACAATAGTTCTCCCATAACTGAGAGAGATTTTTTTTTACGTGTGAAGTTAAGTTGCTGGCGGCAGGCCGAAAGAGATTTTCACTCACCATTACAGAGTGTGCGTTAGAGAGAAATGTAACAATTTGTCACTGTTCCAAAAAGCAAGTATCTTTAAAATGGTAAGTGTACAGGAGAGGGTAAAACATTCTTTTCTCCTAATGTAAGTTAATGCAGCATTTTATTTTGGAACATTTCTTTCCTCTATTAATGTAGCAAAATAAAAACTGAAAAAATGGAGAGATTTTTTTTTTCTTCTTTTTTTTTAGGTTTATGTCCGTGTGCTTGCATATGCAGCAACATTAATAAAATGCAGACGTTTTACTGCTGTAGTCTCAAACATTCTATTCTTCCAGTGTATCATAATTATGCCTTCCAATATCAGTTTGACATTTCGGTCAAAATCTAAGCTCTGATTCCAGTTAACTGTCAATATTGGTTTAATTCCCATATCATCATTTTTGACAGCTGTCTAAACCTATATGGGGATTTATATGATCCTGCACCATTAGTTAATAGTTATTTGCAAAGCCACAAAGTGAGACATTCTTGATGGGCACAGTTCTGTGTTTTCAGCTGTTCATTTTAGGAGTCAGTCTTTAACAAAATGCCTTTGTGATCCTCTAAGCCATAGACTGTCCAGCAAGCAAAATCATTTGTGTCAGTTATGATATTAAAAGAAAGTATCTAATGAAACACAATTCAACATTTTAGCTTCTAAAAATCAGGAACAGTTGGTTGCTTAACTTAGCATTTATTAAACTTTTTTTAAGTTTAAAATGAGGGAAGTATTAATTCTTCTACATACAAAATACATTTTTCAATGCAAAACTATGTAGCTGGAGTATTGGAATACTTGTTGCTTAGGGCCACCAAATATTCAATAAATCGTGCGCTTTTTGGGCCAAAATAAAAAATTCTTAGACTCTAAGATTCAAACATGAAAATTCAAATTAAAGTTTGATTAGTTTTATTATTTTATTGTTTACACGTGTGTGGGCTCCTCAGCAGTCCAGGGACTCAAACCCATGACCTTCTGATCTCTTTAACCACTAGGCCACCAGTTGCCCCAATGGTAACAGACTTTAAGCTGTTTTAATTTTGGAAATGTTGTATGTCCTGTAAATTCTTAAAAGGTGTAAAATTGCCATACTGATGTATTAATTGTACTTTCCATGTTGCTCTTTCTCTTTCTGTCAGCCATGGCCCAGCGTATCAAACCTGGCGAAGGACTTCATTGACCGTGTGCTGACTGTGGACCCCAGTGAGCGCCTGACGGCCGGCCAGGCGCTCAAACACCCCTGGATCATCAGCATGGCCGCCGCCTCCTCCATGAAGAACCTGCAGCGCTGCATCTCCCAGAACCTCCGTAAGAGGGCGTCCTCGCGCTGCCACAGCACCAAGTCAGCTCAGTCTACCCGCTCCAGCCGCTCCACCAAGTCCAGCAGAGCGCGGCGTGTCCGAGAGAAGGAGCTGAGGGAGCTCAACCGCCGCTATCAGCAGCAGTACAACGGCTGAGGGAGGCTACGCACTCACAGGCACACAGAGACTGAAGAGACCCGCACAGGAGCTGAGGGGAGCTTTACACAGAGGAGGTGGAGTGGAACAGCCGCGGGTGTGCATGTGTGTCTGTGTGTGTGTAGGGAAAAACTCGAAAGAACTCGCACCCTGCTCCATGACCACAGAGCCAATTCTTACCCTCATCCTTCAGTCCATCTCTATTGTTCTTCTTCTCTTTGTGTCCCCCTAATTTGTGTTTTCCTCCCTTATTTATTTATTGTTGATGTTTTTCATTATTATGTTGTCTATGAAGTTACTGTTTCATTGAGCATTTTATCTGATTGTATCTGTTGAACAGAGTTCTACATAATGAAATTGCTGGAAGGACTACTAAATACAGTCGTGTGTAAAAGTTTGGGCACCCCTGCTCAAATAGCACGTTTTGTTGATTTTCTAAGTACACGTCCTCACTAAGTAAGCTTCGACACAGTGTCATACACAGGTACTGCGTAATTACTGAATTTTACATAATGAATTCATTCATTCATTATTCGATGCGTCATGGACGGTGCCGTAGCCTATCCCAGCAGTCATAGGACGAAAAGCGGAAAAACACCCTGAACTGGTCTGTGCAATCGCATATTTTATGTTTTCTGGCGAAACATATGAACCGAAATTGTGGGCAAAAATTTGCAGATAAATACCATATATAATCCCTCTACATGGAGGATGTGTTCACTTACTTTCAGATCCTAACCAACAAAAGTGTCATGTGACCAGGGGTGTTCAAACTTTTTCATTTGACTGTGTATGTTGGCTGTTCTTAGACCTTCCTAATGTTTGCTGTGAATTATTTCATTAAGGCGCCGTTACAGACGGTCGCTCTTCGGGAGGGGGAAATTTATGCTGTCAATCCAATATTTACCACAGTGCCTTCGGTCTGAATCCAGTTTCTTGTGCCAAAAACATTGCATATGAAGGTCAAAATAGTCTTTTCTGTTTTTAAAAAATCACTTGGATGTAGTTACATGCATTCAAATCTGTTTGTGCAGGATGTTGTCGAACGAATAAAGGCCCGATTTATGACCGTTATCCAGTAGCACTGCTTAAGTTATCAGAAATTTTTTAGTTATCCGACTTGTCTGAAATTGAGTTCTAGAATCTTTCTAGAACCTTGCTTTCACATGTGCACATGCCAAATAGGAACTGAATGACACAGTAAGCGTCATTCCATGAATAAATATTATTCAGTGATGTTATTCATTCCAGTGATCATGGTACTAAGAATCCTGGTCAAGCGTGATCAGATGAGCCATTAAATTGGTCTATTTTGCATCCTTCCACAGAACTGCTGCATACACAAGTGTTTTAGGCATATATTAGATGGGTTCTGTATTCATACAGTAATTATATATACTTGACCGTAAATGTATTTCTGTTGTCAAACCTCTCTGGTTGGAGAACTTTGTTTTGGGTGGTTTCTCTTCAGAAGACAGTATTTGACTGAAACAAAGCTCCTGTTTGGAATATTCCATAGTGTCTTAATGTAAGACTTATCAAGGCACCCCTCCCAAGTTACATTCATTATCAAAAGTCCACACTATGTTATCCTGTGAATTTTCTTTAGGTTGTTTTTTTTATTATTACTTTTTTCCTCATAAAGTGACTAAAGGGTTCAATTCGAAAGTGTTAGTAATTGGGCCGTTGAAGGATAATAGCCTGTTCTATCTTTCCCAATCCAAGTGCCTGTTCTTTGCTCAAGTGTTTTATTTTCATTATGGATCAGCGTCAGGAGTGACTGATTGCATAGCTCTGTGTTTATTGGGAAGACCACTGTTCAAGGTTTTTTTTGCAGAACAGGCTTGTTACTTTCGTGGAGGGATGTTTTGTTAAAAGTGTGTCATTAGTTTGAATCTGTTGTTGGTTTACTAATAAAGGGAAACAGTAGCAGTCCTGCTGCATGACTGTGGAGGAAAGATGCTGCAAAACAATATGCAAAGGAAAAGATGGCATCACCAAACCATATGTAATGAGGAATCATGTGAGGTGAATAAAACTGCACCTGTTGTCCATTTGATTAAGCCATTCCAACACTGTCTCTGGAAGGAAGACGTGTACCTTTATGTCATGTGCGTGTCTGTTTCTGATTAAACGAAGGATAATGATAGGTCATTTTAATTTTTTCTCCAGAATAGTGAATCTGCTCCTTTTTTTTTTTTTTTTATCAAATGTCTCAATTAAAGAATTTAAAGTAAAATTGTTACATGGTTTATGTTTTTTTCTGACTCATTCTTGGAGTTCTACACTGCCTTTATTCCATTGATGATCTTTTTAATACACATGGAACGGGTTCTTTTCTTCAGTGTCGCTCACTGTTCTGTGGCGAAGACTGAAGGGAACTTTACCTGGTGGCCACGGTGCAATAAAAGGCAAAAAATACGGTGTAATTTCAATACATTCACTAAATTGCCATAGTTTAATTTATTCTGGCATTTAACCTGGATCACTGTGATTTATTCTGAGAATTATTTATCTTTGTCATTTCATGATACTGATCTATGCATTTAAAGTACCGTCGGCTTGAATCCAGTTTCATGTGTCAAAACATTGCATTTGAGAGTCAAAACAGTATTTGGGTGGTTGACATATTTGGCTGAAAAAAGTTTTTGTTTTTAAATCTCAAATGTAAGTCATGGAAATCATTTGGTGTTATTCTGCCAACTCTTATATCTCCAAATATCTATATTTTCTTGTAGAGTTTGTCCTGAAATGTATATTTATTTACTAGTTTATTGCCATAGTGACAAAAATTGTCATATGGTGTGACATGAATGTTATTGTGTATTAAATTAAAAAAGTCTTATAAAGTGTTAATGTTAAACAATGTATCCTGATTATCATTACTATATAAAAGTGTAGCATTTTTATGTGCAAATATGTTACATTTTGCATCATTTTACTTTATCAACACTCCTACGCAGACGTTTACTCATAATCTTTCAATATGCTTCAATTAATTTGGGAATATCTTGTTATAAAAGTACCAAAATGCTTGTAACCTTTGGTGACACTATTCCCTATCTGTCACATTGATGATTTTATGATTAATAACCAAAAAACCTGAATTATTTTCTAAATTCTGAATGTCACGCCAAATGACATGGTGTCATGCCATATGATGAATCACACCACACAACAATCTGTATCCAAAAATCTGTATTAGCTGCATTTAACAAACAACCAAACTGAGTTTGACAAGTGACTGGAATCAATGTTTCAGTTACAGCAAAATCACAATTTTCTCTCTTCTTGATGGTGGAAGAGACTTCACTGTTAATGTTTGTATCTCGCCTTTTGTTTTTTTCTCTTGATATCTGTAAATAGAACAATTTTATCATGTACACAAGTATTTCAGAAACATAAAAAAAAACCAGTCAATAATTT
Source organism: Alestes dentex (assembly GCA_037576975.1). NCBI lineage: Eukaryota > Metazoa > Chordata > Actinopteri > Characiformes > Alestidae > Alestes > Alestes dentex. The sequence goes on along the minus strand of JBBIGA010000018.1, from coordinate 322,720 downwards.
ATTGCATTTACCTTTGCATTCAAGTGTGATTGAGTGGGCCTGCATGCATGTCTGAATACGTGAGTGAATCTGCATGAGTGTGTGTGTGTGTGTGTGTGTGTGTGTGTGTGTCTCCATACATACACATACACATATACATACACACATGTACACACATACATATATGGGCGTGTGCCTGTTTTTCAAAGTATAATGTGCTTTTCAACTTGGGCTCAATATAACTACACATAGTATAAATGTCATAAGCCTGCATATAACTTAAATGTTTCCATTTACTTTGCTCCTCTTTCCCTCAGGACCTCCTCTCTCTTTACAGGATCTGCATTTAATCTCTCCCTGTATTTCCTTGTTCTTTCTGCACTTGCCATCTCTCGCCATCTACTAAAATCTGCCTCAAACTGAAAAGTAAATAAATAAAGAGAAACAATTGAATGACAAAATGCAATAGTTTATCATGGATTCATCTTGAAAATGTAAAAAGTATGGAAGTAGGGATTCACCGAATTAAGTCAGTGTAAATATATTAAATGTGTGAATAATATACGATCAAAATGTGTTAAAAGGACAAAATATTAAATAAACGTATTATAACTATTAGCTATGAAATATGTATCTAAGAGCATTATTTATGTATTGACTGAAAAGTTATTTCATTTGGGCATTTTTGTGTAAAATGCGTCACACCAAAAGGGAACTGAAGCAGGAATGCCGGATAAACTTGATTTTTTTGACATCATGAAGAGAGATAACTCACCTTGTTACTTTCAATGTCCTTCTGAGGTGCTGTTCTTCCTCCTGAAAGAAGGAGGACTCTCACTCCCCAAAGGTCTCCAAACAATTGCCCGTTTAAAAAAAGGGGTATGGCGTCCCACCATATGAAATCCATTTTTGGGACAAAATGTTTTAGTTAAGGGAGGCTTCAAAATATTATGCCTGAACTTTTAGCCAAGCAGACTCACAAGTAGACATCTGGGTTATCAATATAGGACTGAATAAACAGAAAATTAATTAATTGTCTTTTTTTTTTCAAAATCAAACTTTGTGAAATGTGCTTGGGACAGTCACGCCATATGAACTTTTTCTAGTTTGGCCCTAATTTGTGAACCAATGGAGGATTACTCCCATGAATACTCTATATGTTCATATAAAACAACACTTTCTGAACAATATCACCACTGTTTTGACATATTTTTGTATTAATTGCTTATCTTTGACACATTGGACCAAAAAAAGGCCATGTGATGTCAACCACCCATTTTCTAAACTAACCACTTTTGTGGAGGATGTTGTTGAACTAAAAGAGGCTCAATATATGACAGTTCTCCAGTAGCACTGCTTTAGTTATCAGAAATCCCCAAAATGTGGAGTTCTAGGACATTTATGTCTTGTTGACTGAGCTGTACACTGTTGTTTTTAAAAGGGATTTTTTTCTTTGAAGTGAAAAAGTAATGTTTTGAGATAATAAGACTCTCAAAACAAAGTCCCCCTCTGTAATACAATCCCCCCTCAATATCGTATGTAGTTATATTTTCATCATAAAGGCATAAATCGTTTAAGGAGTTCCCTTGTCTTCGTGAAATATGACCCTTATGGCACTGACTTTAAAACTTCTCGCCATCTAGTGGTCCTACCTAGAATCAAACTATCCGGATCAACTCAGGTGAGATTTGTTTATTTTGGCCTCATGCTGTTCAACGGAACATGAGCACATATTGCATTTGAGTGCTTCAGTAGATTGTGGCAATAAATGCCCATTAATACAGTGAAGCAGTTACAGGCGTGTTCTGAACTACATGATATTTCATGCTTTCTGCATTTCAATGTGGGTCTGTTAGTGTACAGAGCCCTTTGTGATATGCTTATACACCCCGCCCCTTCTCTCTTCTCAATTCCTATTGGCTTAAGGCGGTGTCAGTCACGGCCTTACTCGTCGTACTTGTCGGTGATTGGTTACTTTCTGTTTCCTTCGCTGGACTCAAGTTACAGTAGCGAAGCACACGCAGTCCCAGTTTAGCTTAGCAGCGAAATCCATCTTTATATCGTGGATAGACGTCTTTGTCAGCATGTCTTGAGAACGTAGACTACTTGTTTTCACCCGAGGTGTGTTAACCGTGTCGTGGAGAACATCCTTGTGTTTTGAACAAGTGAGTATATCTGTGTTAAGGTTGTTGTAGCCCCCTGTGCTCAGACTGTTTTGCTGTTAGCTCTGAGTTTGTAGCATCGATAGCAATATGATCCCACTCGCGTGGGTTTGTTTAGCTACATACCTGATGCAGTTACTAAACTACTAACAACGAGAATTAACCTAAATCACAGTTTTAGACAGCCAAATAACGCTGTTTTGCCATTTGGTGTGATAGCTTTGCAGTCCACCTCAATTTTGTCAGCTAGCTGCATTAGCTACAGCTGCATTTATTCAGTCCACATGGTATCTGTAGCTAAAATTGTAAACAAATACACAGATTGCTAGTTCTTAGCTGTCTCTATCCTTTTTGTGTTGTTGGTACTAATGCCTTATAGACTTAACACTAACTGATTATCATGGTTGCAGTCTCCTAGCTTGCTAATGTGTCTAATTTTAAAGCACATCTAGGTTTTAGATGTCTGCTGGAATGGTAAATAAACAAACAATATTTTTGAGAAAATCAGACAAAATCACCCTCTCGTCTGTGCACAAGATGATCTATGTTTGCTAATTAATTTTTTAGGCTCATTTGTCTACTTTTTGGAGTGTGATCAGATTCAGAGTAAAGGAGACTAACAATAGAGACCAAGAGAGCAGCAAGTTACTTTGTTGGATATCCATGTGGCGTGAAGCACATGACCCTTTTTGTTTTTGTTTATCTGAAAATCACATTTGTGGTCCGTGGTCTTATTTATCTTCAGCTATGCAAATAAAATGCCAGGTGATTTTGAGTGGTCGTGGTCTTCCTATGGCATGGATACATGCTTATATCTACTCACTGTAGCTCAAGAAATGTTTTTTTTCCTGATTTTTATGGTGCCCAAACCTTTACAGATGAGCTGATAAATCTAATAACTATAAACCCTGGAAGACATGAAAAGAATCTCTGTTTATTGTGGCTGGTCCTCACTACTATGCTGTAATGTTTGGTCATGTTGCCACAAGTGCCCCCATTAGTCTTGATGTGCATTTTTGAAGGCACTGCACCAGCTGGAGCAAGGGGCTGAAGCCCAAACCTGTACTGAAGGCCCATCTGTTGGACATATTTTGGGCTTTCCTTTCATTTCAGGATGCAAGGCAGGCAGTACCAGCCTTCCATAACAGTGTAGACAGTCTCCTGGGTCTTATCCAGGTTTTTTTAAAGGTGTAAATGAACAGCCTGGGGTCACTGAGGAAATTAGGGGGAAATCAGCCTCCCTCAAAACTGGGTGGGGGCTCTGATTTTCGGAGAAACCACCCTCCTCCAAGAGATTTCCTGAGGGGGATGTTTTCTGTTAGATTAAAAGTAGTGCTTAGGGATGTGACTGTGATTAGGACTGAAAGTAAGCCTTCTGTTTACGTTGTTTCATTGTTTAATCATATTATGATGTATTGTTGAGAGTGAAAAATGGACTGTCGCAAAGTTTACACATGCGGTTTGTGTACTTGTGTGCTTTTGCGAAAGTGTCCTATTTTTCAAATGCACAGAGGTCCTATAAACACACCCTTTCTAACAAAGACACAATACACTTCTGGACTCTCCCAGTCTTAACTAGTGCTGGCAAACATTTGATAAGGCTAGTCCATTAGTCTAAACATAAGCAGAACCACAAACTGCAAGTGTGGACTTTGGGACAGGCCTTAACTCTCTCTGTGGGCCTCAGGACCCACAGAACTGCTTTTATTGACTAGTAATCATATGTGCCTAATCAGAGTTTTATTATAAGCTACATGAGGAGAATAGCATGTTTGTGATTACCCTTGTGTTTTTATGTTAGACGGCATGTACTATTTTACAGTTATCCTTAAACATGATGGGCATTACACTTTTGCTTTTTGTTATATTTGAATATGATGGGTCATTTTTGTAGGTGGTTACACATTAAGTAATTGATGTGATTTATTCCTATAGGAGAATAAAGGAGGAAGGAGACTCCTGTGGGTTTGGAGCTGACAGTTAGATGAGCTTCCCCTATTGCTTGTTTTAGTGTCTCCCTGGGTGGAACTATGGCTCCCATCATTCTCTCTGTGCTGTTTCACTGACCACCAATGCTGGAGCACAAAAATGGAGAGAAAACGTAGAAAGAAATGAAAACGTAAGCCATGTGTTACTCAGGCTTCTCAGAGTTCCAGATCTAACATATCCCAAAATCCTCAGGATCACTGAGCCACCTTTGCTTGCTTTAAGCCACATTCATGCATCAATTGAAAAGGCAAAGACTCTTTGAGTGATGAACTGAACCAGACTGCAGGTACCATGGCCCCAGTCTGCCTCTTCCTGTTTGTGGCCCTGCTGGTTGGGCTCTTGCCCCCGGCTGGCACTGAGGAAGAGCGAGTGACTCCCAGCTCGCCCTCCTCTTCCTCTGCCACTGAGGGGTTCTTAAGCTCCAACTGCTCTCAACTCACCCTGAAAGTGGACTTCACCTCCAAAGTAGTGGAACATGGTAAGTAGTTTCACTTCATTTTCTTTTGCTTCTCCAGGGTATCTTTTTTTTTTTTTCTACAGTTGTTTTTAGCAGTCCAGTTTGAAGGTCCATATAGAAGAAATACAGTAGATTTAGGCACAGACTAGGAGTTAGTTTTAACATTTTATGGCACAGCTAAATGATCTGTTTAGACATGTCTTTGTACGTGCATGTCCAGGTTGGAAGAAGGTGGTCATATAATTACAAATTCCAGCACATATATATAGAATGTCCAACTTCTTATTGGACTTTTTTCTCTTTATTAAAGATCTGTCACACATTGTGCTAATGTTTGTTTGTTCCTGAGGACCTTCAATAGCAGAATCAAAAGTGAATCAGGGCATTAAATCTCAAACTAAACACTCAAATAGAGTGAAAATAGTTCAGTGTACTCATTTCAATAAGGAAGCTTTCTTAAAGAAACCAGGGTTTTGCCTGCATAAAAAAGGTCAGGGAGATTTTGTGTGCTGTCTTTTAGTGTGCATGTCTTTTAGAGTCTATGAACAAATAGGTGCTGTTTTCTTTTGCCTGCAGACCTTTACTCCAGATATATCAATAAACATTTCCCAGATCACATCCTATCAGTTTAATACTTGTAGCTTGGGTTATCAAATGCAGAGACCATAAAAAGAGTGTGATGTTACAGGTGAACCCAGTTTTAAGCAGTGTTAAATATATATTTTTGGGTTTTGAGTTTGGGTTTCAGTTTCTGACAAACTTTTTCATTTAATTGTCTCACTAGTTCTTAGCTTCACTTTGAAAGTATTTTGCACTTCATGAGTGCTGCTATGTATTCCAGGTGTATTTGTTTGGTTTTTTTACCATTTGGAAGATTTTTATTTTTTGTTTGTTTATGTTGAAAACATTATACAGCGATATGATTAGATTCACATTAGTCATGGGTTTATCTGAACGCTTGTAATATTTTATGAATTTATGGCACAATTGAAGGAGTAACCTGATGATAAAGCCCCTGATGTCCATTAGTTTTTATCTATAGACAAGATCCCTGCAAGCTTCAGTGCTAAAAGTTAAAAGTAGCTTGCTAATGTACTGTCCTGGGGGGTGGGGGGCTCTCCAGATCCTGCCCATTCATTGGCTGCACCTCTTCTCCAGCTCTGATGGTGTGAGTGTTCTTTGGCCTTAAGCCCAGTGTGAGAGGCGAGATGTCTTACACAGGCTGTGTGTGTTTGTGTGTGTGTGTGTGTCCATATTTGTGTGTGCCCTCCCCTAGTGTGTAGGACCAGAGCATAACATGGTATTTATAGTGACCTGATTACCAGCTTGTGAATGTGGCCTTTGTGGCAAACCCCAATGTTTTATTCATTCACACTTCCTCCCCTTGGAGGAGGATATTATGTGACTAGGTTTTATGGTTGTAAGTTATGCTAGGATATGTTAATGTGGTTCTATTAGCAAAATTCAAAGATTCAAAATTTCCTGAAAACACTGCCTGTGTTCAAAGATTGGTTTGGTGTGTTTATATGTCATTCTCTTGCCTACATGGTCAGTACACGGAAACATTTTCAAAGCCATTACTGCTCTGTTTTCAGGCTTTAAACAAGAACAAGGCAAGTCACTTTGCCAGGCATTCTAAAAACGCCTCTTTTGAGGAGTGTTTTGTAATGAAAGGCATAAACATAGTTTGTGGAAAACATGGGTGTTTCTTATATCCCGCCCAGCCATACCAGCTCACTTGCCAGCAGTTGAGTTCTCCCTCCCCTTACAGTTTTTTTGTACAGTGCTTGTTTGTGCAGCACAGACTGGGTTGTAAGATGAGTTGACATTTTATCTCCACTTTCTTGGCCCCCTGAGGAAAGCCTTTCTTTCATTTTTCGAGCTTTCATGCTTGTTTAAGAGTGTTGTTCATGACCTCCATTGGTTTAGTTGACTCGCTTATGAAACATCAGAACAATTTGTGTCACGCATGTATGTTTGTGAAGTCATGTTATGAATCAAGGAATGCTCTGATTTCCTTTTGGCTTTATGAGCAGACAAGATGTCCAGTAAGAATATGCCAATGTGTTTTAATTCCCTCTTTTCTCTCCAGAGTACATTGTTGCATTCAACGGCTACTTCACGGCCAAAGCCCGCAGTCACTTCATCAGCAGCGCTCTGCGGAATGCCGAGGCGGTGAACTGGCGCATTGTCCACCGCGAGAACCCGGCCAGTGACTACCCCAGCGACTTCGAAGTGGTGCAGATCCGGCAGGACGCGCACAACAGCCTACTCACCTTGCAGGACCACCCTTACATCAAGAGGGTCACACCCCAGCGCAAGGTCTTCCGCACCCTCAAACTGCTTAGTGGTGGGTGTCGCCTCTAAAGAAATAGTTTACACTGCATTTACTGTGGTATTATAATGATGCATGTATTCATCCCGAATTGTCACGGGACAAATGTAACAATTCGGTGCATGCAACTGTACATGGAGTTCCTTATTTTTGAATTGCACATAGGACACAAATACATAGCTGCACAGTTTACTCTTGGGTCTCAGTTATTAAGTTGAACTGAAGCAGAGCCCGATAATGGCTCTGGGCAGGGGACGCTGCACCCGCTGCATCACCAGGGGGAGAACAGCAGGGGGTGAACAGAACACTGGCTGTTTGTGTGACTTTGACTAGAGGAAATGGCCCTCAGAGGAGTCAGCAGTGAAAGAATGCTGTGTCTCTGCCCTACAGACTCAACCTCACACCCAGACTGAAGTCACACTAACATGTCAGACTGCAGTCACTGTTAAGAGGCTTTGTAGTCCCTAAACTATGTTTATTAATTTAACAGTGTCCACCTACAAACCAACACCCAGCCTTTACACCCACATTCAAAACAAGACTCATAGCAGGGGTGTAAAAATGCGTCACCACAAAGATGGTGATTTGACTTTGCTGAATATTTAGAGTAAAGTGGCCCCTTATAGTCACACGTGAACACACCACAACACACAGCGTGAACGATTAAATTCTTTCCCTGCATTTAACCCATTCTCCAAGTGCAGCAGTGGGCTGGGGGTGACTGGGGAGCAGTGGTGCCTTGCTCAAGGTCACTTAAGTGGCGCCACTAGCAGTCCTGGGGTTCGAACCCACAACCTTCTGATAGCAGGCGCAACTCCCAACCACTAGGCCACCAGCTGTCCCAGTTTAAGTGATAATAATTAGAGGTGCACCAATATGGATTTATGAATATAAACACTCATGAATTTTCTGGGTATGATACGATGATAACCATATATTAACCTCACTGGGGCTGATACCGCTATGATGACCAAACTATTTTAATTTGTTTCAAAGTTTTCCATTCGTTTATGCAGATATCAGTATTATTTAGCAGACACTCTTATCTTAAGCCATTCAAAATAGTATATGAATAGTTACAAGTGCTAAAAGAAGGGTGTGGGATTAACATAATTTATTGTGCTACAATGTACAATATTAAACATTTTTCTAAAGAAGATTTTAACCCAAGATTTGATGTTCAAAGAGAAGCTGTAAAATGTAATAAATGTTACAGAACTTGAATAATTCAAAGGAGACTAATCTCTTGTTCACTCTTAAACAAAATGGCAATAATTACCTTTGACGAACTTCTAGTAGTGTTTTGCCAACTGGTCACACTGCGAGAGGAGAGTGTTGATTACAGCAGTGTTTCTGTACTTTTCCTCATTAAATAAGATTTGATTTAGGTGATCGCCTAAGCAGTACCTCATAAAGCAGAATGAAGTGTGCTTGTGCAGGAATTTAACAGACACATATATATATATAGTTATAGATATAAATCTGTAAATGTTTTTGGATAAAGTGAAAGTTTTTGTTTTTATATTCTGCTGCTACTGTTTGTCAGTTATATGTGTTCAATGTATTATAAATGTTTATAAAAGGTAGATTGCCGATCTAGGATCCTAAATGTCGTTTGGTATTCATTAGAATCTGACTGTACTCTTACAGAAGTTCATACGTGAAGCAGCCACTCTTTTTTGTGCCTTAATTCATCAGTCTGGAGGGCACTTTTCCACACCGTGCTCTCATCAGCCGAAGTGCATAGACCACACTGTTCTCTTGCTAATAGTAGCTAGTCATGCCACTTCAGTCTGAATGTGCCACAGAAACCATTAAGTGGCCTTTGGTGAGACCTCTGCTCGACATCTGATGGACATAGGAGCATTAATTATCATTAAACTCCAGCAGGGGCGACTCTGAGAGTGAGCGTGGGAGACTCAAATTTAATGCAATTATGGTTTATGGAGGGCTCTCCTCTAGGCAAAATCAGTGTGCAGCACTTGGCAGGCAGTCTAGTCAGTGCCGCCTGTGGTGATTAGCATGCCAGTTTGGTCTCACTTGATGCCCACTCTCCCTCTATGTACTGGATTTAACGTGACATGAAAAGAGCTCTTCCCTCAATGTTTCCCTCCTTTTACATAAACACAATTATGCCTCAAGGTTGGCTTACTGCTGTCTGCCTGTTCTACAGTGGGACTAGGAGCTGCTTAAAATGAAACTGTTTTGAGAGCAGCAGCAGCTACACACCTCTATTAGCCAATCAGTTACACTGCTTGGGTTCAATTAAGCAGGCAGAGAAAATGCTAATTTGTCATGGAGTTACATTTATCAGGGAGATGATTGTAGTGACAAGCATTGATTGCAGTTATACAACAAATGTCTGGGTTGGTAAATCTGCTTTGTTTCAGCAATCATCTCCATTTACTTCAGTGTTTAACCTTTCAGCTGTGATTGTAATAAGAGGTGGCTTGTTTTTCTGCCCCGCACCTGTCTTTTGGGATGAAAGCGCTGCGCTCTGGGCTGTGGAGAAAAATGTGCATCTTAAGTTAGATTTAAAACGCGGAGCCGTGATTGATTGTGTTTAGATGGATAAATGAAGGTGGTGCCAGTAATCATGCTAAAGCACTTATGTGCAGGGAAAAAGCCCCTGTAGTGCCTCAGTGAATATGTGATGAAAACCCACCTTTTTCAGACAGGCAGGTAAAATCAGGTTTTTTGAATCAGGTGTCTGATTGAAGAGGGTCATATTTTTAAAGCCTAATTTGCAAAACCATACATCATCTGACTTTCTAATTGTATTCATGCCACGTTTGTAGGTGGTCAGAAATCAAATTTCTGGAGATGTGACTCCATTTGACTAGTCAAATGTGGTTTTCTTTGTTTTTGTCATCCGTGGAGGTGGTTGTTTACCTCACAGTGTGCAAAAAGAAATTTGGTGCTGTACAGATATTATAGCCCAAACATGGAGAGTTTAAGCTTTTACACGTAGTTTACTTTGAACGCTACTGTTGAAAAATAGCACAGTTGTTCTGCCAGCTGTAGTCGTCAAGGAACAGTGCATATCATGATTTTGGCTCATATATACAGCCAGTGTGGACACCCTTGCCGATGTGATTAAAGTCTGGCCGTACAAATCAGATTTGGTCACTTGTAACTTAAGTCTGAAAGCTCTAGAAAATCAGATTTAGGAAGCAAATCTGATTTGCCCTGCAGTGTGACCACAGTCTATGAATGCAATAATATTTATTTCACATCGATAATACTGTGCCGCACTAAATCCAATAGGATCCAACAGGAATAATGACGAATGAAATATCCAGTTGTTTGGTGTTCTGTAAGCATGAGTATGCTCAGAAAAGCATGTTTTAATAAAATGTATAATGATCAATGTAGTCATATTGTTCACTCGTATATAAGAAAGAATTTTGAAAAAACTGTTTCTCTTTATGTCCACCTTTCCTTGTCCTCATCAGCGGGCGGCGATGGCAGCTCCTCCTGTAATGACACACGCTGGGTGCAGAAGTGGCAGTCATGGCAATCGTCTCGGCAACTGAGGAGGACCAGTCTCTCTCTGAGCTCGGGTTTCTGGCACGCCACAGGACGCCACTCGAGTCGCCGCCTGCTCAGGGCCATCCCGCGGCATGTAGCCCAGATTCTACAGGCCGATGTGCTATGGCAGATGGGTCACACCGGTTAGTGTGTTTGTGTGTGTGTTTCTGTATGATGAAGGGATATCACAGGGATGCCAAATAAAGAAGGCCCATTTGCATTATTTGGGTTGGTAGCAGCGTAGTTCCTGTGTATGGTATTACAGAATCAATCATTTCATGATGATTTCTGACTTCTTTACAGGGTCAGGAGTGAAGGTGGCTGTTTTTGACACTGGACTTAGTGAGAAGCACCCACACTTTAAGAATGTCAAGGAGAGGACCAACTGGACCAATGAGAAGACACTGGATGATGGTAAAACCCTGTTCTTATGCTCTACCCTGTTCTGTTTTCTGCAGGCTTTTGTTTTATTCAGTTGAGCTTTGTTTTAATAAATGTCTGTGATTGCTCATGCAGTTGTTATGTCTCCTTTTTATATTAATACATTTGTCTGTGTAGGTTTGGGTCACGGCACCTTTGTCGCTGGGGTCATAGCCAGCATGCGGGAGTGCCAGGGCTTTGCTCCGGACTCTGAACTGCACATCTTCAGAGTATTCACAAACAATCAGGTACCCACTCGTACACATATTGATCATTTGGATTTAAGTAGTCAATTTATATGTAATCAGTAGTGTTTGCTCTTAATTCTTTGTATGATTTGTTTGAAACCTGCAGTGTTCTCAAAAGAGCAAGAGAAAAAATACACCATGAGTCGATCTTTAAAACAGATTTTGGGAATGAATGGCAAGGGATGTTGAATTGAACTTTTTAAATGTTTTTAAACATAATTTAAGGTCAGCTGCATAAAAAAATATACAGATTAGATATAGGCCCGATCCAATGTGATATCGGTATCGGAATCTGATATCGGATATCGGTCGGACAGCCCCGATCTCTATATTCCAGTTCGCAGCTTGTGTGGGACTTTAAACTCGACGCTGTGTAATACGGAGATGCGTATACGAGTGGTGTATTAGTTTTGCACTTTTTTACACATTTGTTGCTGCTAAAATGGACATAATACTTGAACTATTTAAATGATTCAGCCAAGATTGTTGTGTT
>JBBIGA010000018.1:273507-311006 GCA_037576975.1 Alestes dentex | reverse complement strand
CACACACATACACACACACACACACACACACACACACACACACACACACACACACACACACATACACACACATACACTTTTTACTCAGAAGTTGACTGGCTGTATCATTACCTTTACACTTGAATATCCATCTTAACTGAGTGGCCCAGGCACCGGGAAGCCCTTTTTAACCAGGTCGCTGTTTTCTTAAGCACAGAACTGCAGCTAAAAAACCCCTCTGCTCTAATAAAAGTAGTCATTGCCGTCCCGCAGGCCGCACAGCTAGAGTCTGCACAAGCAATTGATTAGGTTAATGAGCTGCTGTGCATCTGCCACGCTGGGCGCCAAATTGTTTGCCTCGGTTGTGCCCGAGGGGTAGGCACAGAAGGTCACTGTTAGGGCATCATATAGCGTTATGAAGTCAAAGCTTGGCTTTAATTAGAGGTTTAGTGCCCCTTTTCGCAATAACCTAGACTATGAAATATATCACTGTTTAACTTTTGTCATTGCAAAAAAGTGCAAACACAAGGAAAAACTCAGAAAAAATGTCCAGATATATTTTTTTGCCTCCCGTCACCTGCATAGTGATCCTTCTAACATGTATACGGGCCAGTTAAACGATACACAAACACTTACCTGCATCCTAAAGCCAATAAAACATTCCCAAAATAGGCAAAGACAGACTAACTCTTCAGTTACTTATCACACACACACATACAAAGTGATGGCAATAAACGCTGAATAATGATGAATGGGCTTTCAGAGCCCGTTGCGCAGCGACTCAATCATCTTAATCAATGCCGCCTATGTAGCTGAAGCAGCAGCCAAAAAATGCGTGTCAAAATTACAAATGACCCCTGCTTTATTTTCCAACTCTCGGCTATTAATGGCTGCCTCTGATAAAAAAAAAATCCAGATTCTCCAGAGATTTCATTTCGATTTCGTCCGTGGCTGTAAATGCATGAACATTTCATTGTTTGAAATTGATAAAGAGAGCATGACACGGTCTGGAGATTAGCATTCCTGCTTGTGTATAATCAGTTATAGCAGAACCAGAGGGCATGCCTCAGTAATGGCTCACCTGAAGTTACAGGGTCAGCCCAAAAGACACCAGTCCACCTAATAAGAAAAGTTTTAACACTTTTTTATTCATTTATTATCAGTACCAGTAGTGACATACTGTACTTTAATATATTTCAAGGATCCAGTGTTTTCTGAAACGGCAAGAAAGTTATTAAATGGTAAATAAATAATGTAATTATCTTTTGACATGTGTCTGCCTGAGATTTGATAATCAAACACAAGGCTTTCTGGCTGGTAATTTTATTGTAACTTCATCTTTAGAGGGACTCCCAAAGTCAGGACTGGGGCCCTACGCTCAGCCCATTTTTGAGTTCTCTCTAATTGAACACACATTTATGGCATTTGGCAGAAGGCCTTATCCAGAGCGACTCCCAGTCATTAGTTACAGGGACAGTCCCCCTGGAGACACTGAGGGTTGAGTGTCTTGCTCAAAGACACAGTGGTAGAAAGTGAGGGTCCAAACCTGCCACTTTGTGTTCATCGGGTTCACAAGCAAGTGTTTTACCCACTAGGCTCCTGCCACCCAAACCCAACAGCACGTGTGGACATTATTAATTAGCCAATTGCATCCCCTGGTCTAGGATTGTGAATCTGTCAAAAAGTATTTGCCCCCTTCCTGATTTCTCATTTTTGTGTAAATTTGTCACACTTGCATGTTTCAGATCATCAAAGACATTTTAATATTAGACAAATATAACCTGAGTAAATATAAAATGCAGTATTTAAATAATAATTTCATATATTAAGAGAGAAAAGCTATCCAAATCTTCCTGGCCCTGTGTGAAAAAGTAATTGCCCCCTAAATCTAATAGCTGGTTGGGCCACCCTTGGCAGCAAGAACCGCAATCAGCAATTTGTGGTACCTGGCAATGAGGCCACATCCACACGTACACGGGTTTTTCTGAAAGCTGAGATTTTCTGTTTTCGTTTTTTAATAATCGCATCCACACGAGCACGTTTTCAAAAATATCTCTGTCCACACACAATCGCAAAAAACGCTGTCAAAAGCACGCCAGGGCAGCAGGTGGTGATATAACCTTAAACTGTTTAGCATTGGTGACCAATCAGAAGCCTTGGAGGGGGGACGTTATTACCAGAGACTGACTGTGTTGAGCATCTGAAGCGACTCTGATGTCCTTCATACCGGATGGAGAGTAACTCCACGCATTAGTATAAACAGGCCAAAACTTTTAACGAAGTTGAGAGCAGTAGTACTTTGGAAACGTCGGGCACTGTAGATGAAAACCTAATGTAAACACAGCGCATACTGTGACCTCATATGAGTGGCAGTATGATGCGAAACTTCTTATTTCTCCACACATAAACGCAGAAACTGAGTTTTCAAAAATTGTCACTTTGGTCGGAGTTTTCAAAAACCTCCGTTTTTTTACTGACCAAAACGCCATTTACATGTGGACGAAAGGCCAAAACGCATAGAAAAACCTCCGTTTTCAGAAACACCCATGTACATGTGGACATGGCCTGTGTCTTGCACATCGCTGTGGAGGAATTTTAGCCCACTCTTCTTTGCAGAGTTGTTTTAATTCAGCCACACTGGATGTTTTGTGAGCGTGAACGGCTTGTATACAGTCATGCCAAAGCACCTCATTTGGATTTAGGTCCGGACTTTGACTAGGCCACTCCAAAACCTTACTTTTGTTTTTTTGAGCCATTCAGAGGTGGACTTTCTAGTGTGTTTTGGATCTTTGTCCTTTTGCATAACCCAAGTGCGCTTTAGCTTAAAGGTATAAACTGATGGCCGGGGATTCTCCTTCAGGATTCTGTTAGAAAACAGAATTCATGGTTCCACCAATTACAGCCTGTCGTCCAGGTCCTGACCCAGCAAAGTTGCCCCAGACCATCGTACTACCACCACCATGCTTGACTGTCGGTATGATGTGCCTTTTATGAAATGCTGTGTTAGTTTTATCATGTAACAGTACTCACACCTCCCAAAAAGTCGTGTCAGTCCACAGAAGACTAATGGCAAATGTGAGATGAGCCTTCATGTTCTTTTTTGGTCAGCAGTGGTTTTCGCCTTGGAACTCTCCCATGGATGCCCAGTCTCTTCCTTATAGTTGAATCATGAACAATGACCTTAACTTGAGTTTGCAGTTCTTTAGATGTTTTTCTGGGTTCCTTTGTGACCTCCTGGACGAGTCGTCGATGTGCTCCAGGGACGGTTCACCACTGTTTTAATCATTTGTGGATAATGGCTCTCTGTGGTTCGCTGGAGTCCCAAAGCCTTAGAAATGTCTTTGTAACCCTTTCCAGACTGATGGGTGTCAATGACATTTCTTATCTGTTCCTTTTTTAGATTGTGGCAGGATGTGTTGCTTTTAAACCTACTTCACTTTGTCAAGACAGGTTCTGTTTCAGTGATTTCTTGACTGAACAGGCCTGGCAGTAATCAGGTCTGGGTGTGGCTAGTGAAATTGAACTCAGCTTTTCAAAAAATGTGGTTGATCACAGTTAATCCATGATTTGCCAATGGAGGGGCAGTTACTTTTTCACATAGGGACAGATAGGTTTGGATAGCTTTTTTTTCCCTTAATAAATAAAATAATCATTTAAAAAAGGCACTTTGTATTTACTTGGGTTGTCTTTGTCCAATATTACATTTTGTTTGAAACATGTAAGTGTTACAAATATGCAAAAAAACAAGAGATCAGGAAGGGGGCAAATACTTTTTCATAGCACTGTAGCTCTGTTCATGCACCGGTTCAAACTATTTCATACATGAACCTGCAAAAAAAAAAACATTTTTTTTAATGCGCTTTAGAAAATGATTCCAAACTTTTGAATGTGTGTTAATTTTGTGTACAGACCTTTGGTGGTGTTTTGCTGTGTTATTGAGGTTCTTGGGTTTAAACATCTGACTGGCTAAGTAGAGTCCAGCACTGCTAGCTAGCTGACGACTTTAGTATCGTAACCTACAGCACGCCAACATTTTCCTCATTGTACTCGGGTTACATCAGCACAGACACAGAGGCCGTGTGTCACCTTGAGCTGTATCAGTAAAGCCAAGCTACCATGACAGTGATGGAGGGGTGGACCATAAATGTAGGGCATCACAGACACATTCATTTCCATTTATGAGGAATCTCCTCGGTTTTCAATACTCCACCTCAGAATTACCCAAAATCCCCATCGCCAGTGTTCACAAGCTTCTGCCAGGCTGAATCTGAGAAGTAGAACGAGGATTAAAGCTAACAAGGCTACGTTTGTGTCTGTTTCTCTTCAGGACTGGACGTATCATGATATCTGGTCGTTCCTGAGGACGCTGTGCGTGCCCTACTGTATCCTCTACGACAAAGGGTGAGGCCTCTCTCAACACTTCTCCACATGAAGCATCAGTAGGACTTGGGGTGGTGGTGGCAGCCCAGTGGTGCCGGCCAAGTGGGTCGGATACTTGCCTCTGGACCAAGAGGTCATGGGTTCAAATCCACCACTGGGTTCCTGAGCAAGATCCTTCACCCTAAGTTGCTCCATGGAGACTGCCCCCTGTAGTTAGGGAACTGGATTAAAGCGTCTGCTAAATGCTGTAAATGTAAATGGATAACATATTGTTTGACTGGCAGTCAGTCAATATTAATTGATATTGATTTCTAAATGTTAATTTCTAAAAAAAAAAAAAGAAAAGAAAATTAAGGAAAAGAACATTCTGCAACCAAAACACTGTGAATGTTCAACACTGTACTAATCATTAACTATGCTATGGTCCCTTTGACTGCTCTAAAGTGCCCATAGCATGGTCAAATGATTGCATTTCTCTCACTTTTTATACACCAATGATATGTCAACAGTATTTTATCTTCAAACGATTCCATTTACTTCCCAGTCGATGGGCTCCATATATGGGAACTGTTTTGAATTAACTGTGTTTGTGATGGCACAAAAAAACCAGTATTTACATATTTACATGTGTCTTTTCAACCTGGGAGGAGTTTAGCCCCGCCCATTTATCCTGATTGTGTCAGCCTGGACTGCTTTTTGAATGCCAGCACAAAACAGGGCAGCTAATCAGAACAGACTGCCGTTCATATGCTGGGCTTAATGTTGTTCGCGGATTTTTTCTTAGAACCGAACTAATAATTGCTCACGGAAAACCCCACAATTCACGGAAACCTCAAATAGCCTCTGCTTTTTAAAAATAATTTTTATAATATATAATTTTTCATGAATTTTAGTGCTAAATTATTACGTAAAATATAATTTACAAATTTTGTAACATAAATATTAACATAAATTCAGCTAAATTTCTATATAAAATATAACTATACAATTTTTTAGTACTGTGTAGAGAACACAATGCACATCGCTGTACTCAGAGGGGGGAGGTTTGAAAGTAGCCAATCCGAGAGCGTTATTCATTTCTCCTTGATTGGCTGATGCAGTCCAGCATCCGCATCAGTTTCCCGTGTGTAGCTATCTCAAGTTTACCTTTACAATTTCTTTCAGGGTAATATGTTAAACTGAGTTTAAAATGAAATTCCAGTGTTTTGGGAGCATATTTGGGGGCATATTTAGGGTTTACACTATAAAAATAAGCATTTTAAGCTTTACAAAAAAAAAAAAAAAAATTACCACATCACAAATTCACATTTTTTCACAATTTGGGGGTGCTCTTGGAACGTAATCCCGCGAATGTCATTTTAGTAAATAAAAAGAGGCTGTGAAAGTAATTTAAAAGTGAATTATGATTAGTTTTGAAGACACGTAACTAGAGATGGGCCCGATCTGATATGATATCAGTATCGGGTTCCGATATAGCCATAAATCTGATATCGGATATCGGTGCGCTGGACCTTAAACTCGACACTGTGTGATACGAGATGCATCGGCAGCAGACGCTCGTTTACATTTTCCAAAAACACAACAAATTTACAGCAGACAACCTAAAAGTGAAAGGAATATCAGAGAAGACTCTTAGCTCTCCCTCAAGACCTCTTTGGTGTTCTTTCAGGGGCTATAGGTGGGCATCTCGTAACTCAGCCGGTCCACCTTAAATACAGAAGTGGTGAGATTACACTGCCCATGTTGTGTCTCCGAATTCACGTTATTTAAAATGTATTAATTTTACACTTTATTTTTTTTACACAGTTGTTGCTGCTAAAATGGACATAATACTTGAACTATTTAGAAGATTCAACCAAGATTATTGTGTTTTTGATTTTACAGCTGTTGCTGCTACCTTTTTGTGAAGTGTAAATAAAAGTAATTGTGTATATTTTTTGCTCTTCTAATAAGTGCTTAGTAGTTTATTTATTCTGTGATGTAACTTTACTAACAAACAGCACAATTTCAACAAAAATAACGCTAATATTAAAGTAAAAAAGATGTATTATATCGGAATCTGTGTCGGTATCGGCAGTCGTGTATCAGAATCGGATCGGAAGTGGAAAAACGTGAATCGGCCCATCACTAATACAGATATTATTTCAAGAAGATATGTTCTGACTGTAATAATATGCTGCTAGTAGTACTAACTCTGTGGATGAATAAAATGTGTCCTGTATTTCTTAGAGGGAAACTGTTCATCTGAAGAGAAAAAGATTGAGACATCATAACATAATCATTGAAAGGCTGAAAGGCTCCCTTAAGGGAGGAAAGAAAGGAGAGGAGTATAAATCTGAATGAGACAAAAGCTCATCTGTCAGACTGTCTGAACATTTCTTTCAGGTGTCCTACACGTCTTGGTTCCTGGATGCTTTTAACTATGCCATCTTGAAGAAGATTGATGTCCTAAACCTCAGCATTGGAGGGCCAGACTTCATGGACCATCCATTTGTGGATAAGGTATATCAATCTCCTCCTAATACTGCGGCCATACAACCCAAAGTTCTAATTCTATCTTTGTGATTCTTTCTACTGTCCTTTTGCGTGTTTGTGATTTATCAACAAAAACAGCAGAATATATAGTTTAATTTTTGGTCATTGGGTTTGCATGGAAAAGACTCTAACCATAAACAAAATCCTGATTGATTAGCCCTGTAACCCCTCCTGATACCAAATAACCTTCACAGCCTAGCTCAGTATCAGCACTTGGAGAAAGAACATCGTGGTTATTCTATAAAGCTGCCTCCGAAGCTTCAACACTCCGAAGGCCATAGAGAGTGAAGCACACAGTGATTCATATACATGAGTTGACATGAGTTGAAAGCAGTGCATGAACATTAACCCTTACCTGACTTTGCCACAGGTTTGGGAACTCACAGCAAACAGGGTGATCATGGTTTCTGCCATTGGAAATGATGGCCCACTCTACGGGTAAGAGGTCTAAGCAGAGAAACCTCATGTGTATATATAGGCTGTATTGATGGATATATTTGATTCTGTAGTAAATACTTTAATGCCAAGTATGTTTTTGTTACAGCACTCTAAACAACCCAGCTGATCAAATGGATGTGATTGGGGTCGGAGGGATTGACTTTGAGGACAGCATTGCCAGATTCTCGTCCCGTGGCATGACAACATGGGTATGTCCAGTTTCATTGCAACACTATGCAACCGCAGCTGTCTGCTGAATGTGTGCAGAAGAGCCTGTCAGTGCACGCCTGCAGAATTTCAGCTAACCTAAGCAGGGTAGACATATTGCGCTTGTATAGACCCACATTTTAGCCAAAGGGCCACCATGAAGAAATGTTAATAGTGGAAACACAGTTGGTGTCTTATAATATAAATTTTACAATGTTGATGATGGTTTTTAGGTATATCATGACTGGAGGCTGAAAAATATTGAAATAAATGAGTCTAAATTGTCAGCCTCTACAATGAGATTTGATTTGATTCTCGCTCTTTTTTGACAGGAACTGCCTGGTGGCTATGGCAGGGTGAAGCCTGACATTGTGACATATGGCTCCGGCGTACGTGGCTCTGGGATGAAAGAGGGCTGCCGCTCTCTGTCTGGCACCAGCGTAGCCTCCCCTGTGGTGGCTGGCGCTGTCACACTGCTGGCCAGGTAAAAAAACCCACCAACGTAATCAAAAGCGTTCCCTCTTAGCCCTTCTCTTTAGATCTACAGGCTCTTTTGAATTGACAAGCTGTTTCCAAAGCATTTGCTTTTGAAGGGATGGCTTTGGAAAGAACAGAGATGACAAACAGAATGGTGGTGAAGTTCAAGTAAAGATTACGCTCCCATTAAAACTGTGAGATGCTTTTTTTCTGTCGCTTTGTCAAAGAGGCATTGTGTTGATTCTGGAGGAAATGAGGCTTTCAGAGCAGGGCTGTTGTGGCTGGTTTAAGCTTGGCTTTACTCTGTGCCATCACTCTGTACTGACCTTAAAAGCAGCTTGCATTACAATCACTGTCTACAGATAAGCACCCAGCATGCTCAGGGCCACGCTACACTTGCAGCCTGACAGAAATTTGTCTTTATAATTTTCAGTTTTTTCAGTTTTTGTTTTTTAATCTCTACATATTAGGCGAAAAAAAAATTAAGACCTGAAGAAACCGTTACTTGTTTTCCATAATACCAAAGTAGGTACTACTTTTATCAGCCATCATAATTTTCCAGAACCCTCTAAATACCTTTGTTTGGCTCCCCTGAATAAAGATGGCATACTTTGTGATACTGATACTGATATTAATACCTTAATTATTGAGACAAATTCCTTTTCTTATAAAGCTATTAAGCTATATGTATTGTCAACCCAGTATGATACTCTCGACTCCAGTGCATTATGTGCTTGCTTTACAAGCCCCTGCAGTTTGCTTTTATTTGATTCTCACTCTTTCTACTTCCTTTATAAATTAGTCAGTCAAAACATTGTTTCATTTCAGAATACAGTGAAATTCAGTGGTTGTTTATACAATGTAGCTGGGAAAATGGAACACAAAACATTATTGTGAAAGTTTTTAAAGGTCCTAAGCAGTTTTTTTTTGTTTGAGAGAAAGACCATAAAATCAGCCTGTAGCAGTTCTAATACTGCAGACGTATCCTGATAAAATGGTCACAAGTGACCATGAATTGAGCTGCAGCTGAACAGAAGACAGGTGGTTTCTCTCTGAGCATATGGCCTGATGCCCCCATTTGTTCCCACGGGCTCTTGTGGGACCAATTCATCGTCGATAGATTTCCTTTGTGGCACTGAAGTCAAAAAGAACAAGGACAGAGTGAATTAACAGAATCAATCTCTTCTGCCTTCGGGAGATGGCCGCGAAGCTCTCTCACATTCTCTTTGTTTTCTGGTCTCTCGCTCTCTCTCTCTCTCTCTCTCTCTCTCTCTCTCTCTCTCTCTCTCTCTCTCTCTCTCTCTCTCTCTCTCTCTCTCTCTGCCCTTTCTCTGTGTAGGTCGCCCCTTAGAATGAAATAGGATTGCGGTAGTCTGATGGCTTTTTACCCTACACTTCTATTTTCCTTCTTGATCCAATTTCTTGGTTCTCTGAGGTGCATGACCCCTGCCCACCTGCTCTCCTTATTGCTGGGCAGTCAGTGTGTGTCAGAACTCTTTCTTCAAGTTGAAGTTCAAGTTTTCCATTTAAACAGTGTTGCTCTTGATCAAATTCTTTTTGACTTCAGTGGTATCTTTATATATTTATCACTGATTGCTAATATCTAACCACTCTCCCTTTCTGTTGTCTCTGTCCATCTGTCTTTCTCAGTACTGTGTTAAACAGAGAGCTGGTGAATCCAGCCAGTATGAAGCAGGCTCTGATTGCATCAGCACGCAGGCTGCCTGGAGTCAACATGTTTGAGCAGGGCCATGGCAAACTGGACCTGCTCCGAGCTTATCAGATCCTCAACAGCTACCGACCCCAAGCCAGGTAAGTTATGCATTCTTTCTCATTTTAAGCATGCTGTAGCTTCCTTCTACAATCTGTTCAGGTAGCATAGCAACACTTTTTGTTATTCATGTGAACTACCCAAAGCATGAGTGTCCCTAAAACCGTGTCCAACATGTGATTTAATCATGTCAGTACACTCAATATTCCAGGTTAAATCTAGCTCATTAACCTCACTTTCCAACTCCAAATGAAGCAAATGATATTTAGGTTCTTAGCCCTCTGCCATGCCTCTCTCTGACCCAGTGTCTAATGGATTTCTTCTTTAGTCTCAGTCCTAGTTACCTTGACCTGACAGAGTGTCCCTACATGTGGCCTTACTGCTCCCAGCCCATCTATTATGGTGGCATGCCAATCATAGTCAACGTTACAATTCTGAATGGCATGGGTGTGACTGGCAGGATTGTGGACAAGGTGAGAAGGCATACTTGGTTCGTGTTTTAACATGAATTGTGTGTTTGCCTTTATTTTTTACTTGAGATTTTATATATATATATATTATATATAAATATAAATAAACAAACACATTTTTGTACTGTCTTCTGCCGCATCTTACATTTATTGAAACAAAATATTCACTTTCTAATTAACTATATTACTCTTCCATTAATAGCCAATATGGCAGCCCTACCTACCCCAGAATGGGGATCATATTGATGTGGCTGTGTCTTATTCGCCCGTTCTGTGGCCCTGGGCTGGCTACATGGCCGTCTCCATCTCTGTGGCCAAGAAAGCGGCATCCTGGGAGGGAATTGCTCAGGGTCATGTGATGCTCACTGTGGCCTCACCTGCAGAGAATGATGTGAGTATTGGTGGAAGTGTCTCCAGTCTCCCTTAGATTCTGCCTCAGAATATTTGATCTGCAATCTACAAGAGACCCATGCCATGATAACACTGTTTCCATTTGAAGAACTGGTCAATATAAAGCAGCTCTTAAGTCACTGTGTACTTCAGTGATAATTTAACAGATTTGTTAATACCATCAAATGCTAATTGTTGGATTTATTTATTTGTATGTTGGATTTAGTTTATTGCTGATTAGTATAACTTTAGTATGCGGTGTGTGTGTGTGTGTGTGTAGTCTGCAGTAGGAGGGGAAATGACCTCTACTGTAAAGTTCCCAGTGAAAGTGAAGATTATGCCAACTCCTCCGCGCAGTAAGAGGGTGTTATGGGACCAGTACCACAACCTCCGATACCCACCTGGCTATTTCCCCCGAGACAACCTGCGGATGAAGAATGACCCACTTGACTGGTAGGTTAATGCTTCCATACAGCGAACATTTATATTTAATTTTTTTTGTCTAAATGTTTTATGAAGTCCTTCCTTTGGGGGGAAAAATATCACCAGAGGCCGTTTTTGTAAAAATCATTCTCATGTTTAAGTTGTTCCTTCAGACTCGACGGATGCTTGCTTATTTATTTATTCATTTATTTATTTTTACTAAAGGAATGGCGATCACATACATACCAACTTCAGAGACATGTACCAGCACCTGAGAAGTATGGGCTACTTTGTTGAAGTTCTAGGATCGCCCATCACATGTTTTGATGCCAGTCAGTATGGTAAGTGATATGATTACACTTCAGCTTGTAATCAGGAATCATTAGTAATTCTTACAGAATGGGTCTTTTTAAATTTATTAATGGAATAAGATATCTTCTGTGCATGTAAATACAGGGACCCTGTTGATGGTGGACAGCGAGGAGGAATATTTCCCAGAGGAGATCACTAAGCTGCGCAGGGACATCGATAATGGTCTGTCACTTATCATCTTCAGTGACTGGTACAACACTTCAGTCATGAGGAAGGTCAAGTTCTACGATGAAAATACCAGGTATTGCTGCTTATGTGAGCTTCATGTCCATATATTGAGATATTGAGACACATCAGTGCATTAATAATCCTATTTAGACTGTCATATGTTCTGCACTGTTCCTAGAAGAGTCACACATCTTCTGACCCACTGATTATATAAACTCTCAAATGTTAATAACATTTAATTCTATTTTCATTTACTTTCTTTTCCTTCTGTCCATTAAAACTAACTGCTTACTTCTCTGGATTTACCATAGTCATTCATTTTTGTTTCTTTAAATGGTTATTTTAGCCATATGGTCACTTTCTGTTTGAAACTGTTCTAGTACAAGACTTGTGCTGGAGATGAGCATGCTTGATCTCACCAGTTAATGACAACAAATGGTTTTGTAGGTATTTTAGACAAGAGAAATCAGAGAAAATGTTTGATTAAGCTTCATTTGACCTGTGTCTGGGAAACTGTCCCTTAATTGAACCAAATGAATACTGGATCTCTTGGGGCTGTACATGGAGACAACTCTGAAGACTCATAAAGCCTCTGCTACAGCAGTATACTTGCATTTTACAGGCAATGGTGGATGCCAGACACAGGGGGCGCCAATATACCAGCCCTGAATGATCTCATCTCTGTGTGGGGGATGGCCTTCAGCGATGGTCTTTATGAGGGAGAGTTCACAATGGCAGACCATGAGGGTAAGATCTCTGTAATGAACAATATTAAACCGATGCCAATTAAGTGACCCAAAGCCTGTCTGTTTTGTTCTGAAAACAGAATAAATATTGTTTCAGGGATGAATACTTGTCTATAGGGAGAGTATAATGGTATGTGGGGGGGGGCATTAGTTGGTGTGAAAGCATGATATAGTTTATTATTAACAAACAGCATATTCCATTTTTTCTTCTCTATTTTAGTAAACTATGCCTCAGGGTGTAGTATTGCACGCTTTCCAGAGGATGGGATTGTTATCACACAAACCCTGAAAGATCAAGGTAACTGGCACACACTCTTGCTGCACACCTCACTGCTGTTGCCATGGATACCAGTCATTAGCTGTGCCTCTCTTTTCAGTAGTTAACACACATGTATAAACACATATGGACCACCTAAACCTTATTTTGTGCCTGTATCTTCCATTTCCAGGACTAGAAGTTTTGAAGCAAGAGACTGCAGTGGTGGACAATGTTCCTGTGCTTGGACTATACCAGACACCTTCGGAAGGAGGGGGACGCATTGCACTGTATGGAGACTCCAACTGCTTAGATGACAGTCACAGACAGAAAGGTACAGTCAATCTTCCTTTTGGGTGTGTCACTCATTCTGTATTCTGTGTCGTGAAACATTACTTTGATCTGCTCTTATTGTTTTGCTCATATTCATATTCTTGCAATCTCTTGTGTTTCTGCAGACTGTTTCTGGCTGTTAGATGCTCTGCTGCAATACATGTCTTTCGGCGTTACTCCGCCCAGCATTCTTCACTCACAGAACAAAGTGACTCTTACCGGGACAGAAAAGCCTCTGCCTGAGAGACTGGAGGGTAAGCCTACCTGGAATGCTGGAGTCACTTAACTTACCCGAATATCTTACCCGATGATCTGTTTATGGTATTAAGTAATCCTGAGTGTTTTTAGCCTGTCACACCATAATCTTATTCAGTTATTTATCTTTTTATTATTCAATAACTGCTATGACTTTATTCAGTAATTGCTCTGAAACTAACATGTCATT
This sequence comes from Alestes dentex, assembly GCA_037576975.1. Classification (NCBI taxonomy): domain Eukaryota; kingdom Metazoa; phylum Chordata; class Actinopteri; order Characiformes; family Alestidae; genus Alestes; species Alestes dentex. The sequence continues at coordinate 297,616 of JBBIGA010000018.1, read as the reverse complement.
TCAGTAGTTTTGAGAGGGAGCTGAAGAGTCTACCAGCATACAGGTCCTTAGAGGTAAACTTTTTATTTTTGCAGGTAATCATCTCTACCGCTACTCGAAGGTGCTAGAGGCCCACCTGGGTGACCCAAAGCCTCGCCCTCTGCCTGCTTGCCCTCACCTTTCCTGGGCCAAACCTCAGCCGCTCAACGAGACAGCTCCCATGTCAGTACCTGTTCCCTTCATACCAGTTCTAACAGCAGGGCAGACTGACAGCCAGGACAGGACTTAACTGATCTATTTGCTCTCTTTACAGTAACCTTTGGAAGCATCAGAAGCTGCTGTCTGTGGACATGGACAAGGTGGCACTGCCCAACGTCAGGGCATATCGGCCCCAGGTCAGGCCCCTGTCCCCAGGAGAGAGTGGAGCCTGGGACATTCCTGGAGGTGAACTGACTTTACTGCTCATGTCTGTGCTCTGCCTTTGTTAGACCTAACACCATTATAAGAAAACCTTACACCTCCATTGGTCCATTTAATGTGTAGCTGGTGTTTTTAAATGCTGCTCCTAATCCACACCGCAAGGGTGGTGAGAAGATTTTAAGCTGTGCCTTAGATGTTTTCCTCTGTTGGATATTTGGTCACTGCATGTTGTCATTCATCATCTCGCAGGCAAGACCTGAGCACTAATCTTTGTGTTTGTTTGTACCCTCAGGTATAATGCCAGGTCGTTATAATCAGGAGGTGGGTCAGACCATCCCTGTGTTTGCCTTCCTGGGTGCTATGGTTGTGCTGTCCTTTTTTGTGGTGCAGCTGACCAAGTCCAGGAACAAACCTAAGCGCAGAAAACCTCGCATCAAACGGCCCCTCTACCTCCAGCAGCAGCAGCAGCAGCAGCAACAAATGCCCCACACAGGCAGAAACCCTACTGTGTGATACTGCCTCACACAAACTTTTAACACACCAGAACTTTTAAGAAGGTGCGTTTGTGTGTGTGTGTCATTTGTTGGAGACTGAACTGCCATCTGACACACTCGTCTCATGATGAAACTGCCAATCAGGCCCTTAGATGGAGGGCCTGTCTATGGACACCAGTGTTCCTTTCTCCAAAAGAGCCTTTCATTCCAATGACCAAAATCATGTCCTTTTTTTAATTTATTGACCATGTTCAGTTGACAAATTTGACCTTTGTTTTATTTGTGTAACTGGGAAAGGAAACAGTGCACAAAAAACACGTATTTCTGGAGATCTACCTTTTTAAACCTTTTCCACGCCTTGCAAGTTTTTGTATTTTCGGTCAAAATTTGAGATTGTTTTCTGTGTCCGTTTTTTTTATATAAAATGAGCTGTTGATGATAATTTTGTAAATAGCTTTATGATTTTCACCTTTGTTGGTGGGGTAGCATCAATATGTTAAAATATATCTCATCCATAATAAAGCAGCACACATGTCTCTGCCTTTTTTCTGCATCAAAGGTAAGTGCTGGTAAATTACATGATGGCCTAAGAATTTCTGAAAATATTTCAGTTTGAAGGTAATCAATAAGTCAAATATTAGCTGAACTATATATTTTTTTTACTCAATCCCTGTGTAGTATGAATGTGCTTATGTAACAGAATCGGAGTCCTGTTGGCTGTGGTTCCAAAATTAGAGTATGTGTTGCTGTACCTGAGTTGTGACAGACAGACTGGCTTTATCCTGTTTGTTTTCATACACAAGATGGATGGAGCTGTCAGACATCAGGGTTTGACTGAATGGCTTGTTAGCAAAATGTATCTAATTTATTAAATGCAGAATGGGCTAACAGGCTGTATGATTTGAAGAGAACTGTAGTCAACCCTCACTCGCTCCTCCTTTGAGATGTTCCTGTGCTGGCAAAAAAAAAAAAAAAATCCTCTTATGGCTCTCTGGTTGCACAGACACTTAGCTGGACAGCTTGGAATACCCTTTTATACACCTGCTGTCAAGTCAGCAGTACGTCACCATTTTCACAAGTTCTATAGTGTGGGGAGCAGTTTGAGCAATTTGATCAAACTGGTAGGGCACTAGGCGGAGTCTGCTTTGCGAATGTCACCTCAATAGACACAAAGTGACTTAATTAGTTGTGTCCATATAAAACTAAGTTGTTTAGTATTTCATTCTATATGAAAAGTGCAGTCCAAACAGAACATTTGCTCTCCAGGATTTGTTTACATCAAATTCGGAAGCCTTCACTAGTCATTTAACTTCATGCGGGCGAATTGAAACTCTTCCAGTCCACAATAAAGTGTATTTACTGGAAGAGTCACAAAGTGCAGTGACTGCTCAGAAAGAAAGCTTTTATGCTGATTTCATTGGGTTTTTGGTCTTGGTTGGTGAAACACTAACAAAACAAAAAATGTAATCACAATATAGACCAATCTATATTTATGCTTCATAGTGGCTCTCCGGGCAGTGGAGCGTGAACAGTACTTGGCCACATTCCCAGACTGCTGAGATAGAAGGCAAGCTGCGGTTTCTCAATGGCTGCATGACTTTTTTTTCCTCAGCAGCTGCTTTCAGTGCCAGACAAAACAAATACTTTTGTCATCCTGAAAGGTTTTATTTTATTAAATGCACGTTGACAAATTGGCAAGGCTGGTACATCGGAATAAAGACATTTGCATTTCAGTCGCTCAGACGGGCTGGGAAAATGTATTTACATGGGGTTTCATTCTCTTTAGCAAGATGTTGCTGTAAAGATTTTTGTTAGAACAGTACTTTCACGCATTACTGCAAAAGCTCAGCTTTACTTCACGCGTTTCGGAAGCCGAGGATCGGGCAGATAGCACTAGTTTATACTCTTAGTGTCCCTTTTATGATACAACCGTTAAAATCCCAAAATTGTTAAAGTAATACATTTTAGACAAATAACTACAAATTAGACAGTTAATATAGAGCTTCCAAATATGTTTAGACAATTACTGTATCTACTGCCAGGTGGGGAAAACATCTGGACCACACTGAGATACTCCCATCTTGTTTTCACTTGAAGATTCACCGCAACACATAATTTACATGTATTTTCCATCTTTAGACTGAAATAAAGCTCCTGCCAAACAAATTCTTCCATCACTGGTGATTACCTACAGCAGCAATGTTCTACTGCAAGTTTCAACAACAGCACTACAAACCAAAAACAATCAAAATCGCTCTTCAGCTGAAAGTCTGAGAGCGTTGAGACGGCAAAGGCCCTCTTTTCTCTGTCTTTGTCTCGTAAACATTCCAAATCCAATCTGCCCCCTCTGCACATCAGTCCTCCAATCACCCATGCTGTGGCCCTGGGCCTGTTTGAAGTGGACTAATTTTAATTAAAGGTGATGGGGTTCATGCGGTCCCTCTAAACCTTGTTCCTGATCCACTTTTAATGGGGCTGAATAGCCTGTGAAATGTCACTGGGCCCTCGGTATGATGGCCCTCGATGGAGGCTAATTATATGAAGAACATGGGAACTGACCCTGTGACCAGTTATCTGTGCTTCAATGGATTTTTCAAATCATGTCCTCCATTATGTCACATGACCATGTCCCCATTTTCCCCTGGACGTTTCCCAACCTCACTCGTTACTTCCTTTGCCAGCAAGCCAGGTCTGGATGGAAAGTGCCAGCCTTCTCTGAACTTTTGATGGCAGGAACTGACATTGAGCCCACAGCACCAGCCAAATGACCACCCTGGGAATGGCTACGTTACCTGGGAACGGACAGGCGGTGACCCCGATTACACCACATGACCTTATTGACATGACTGAGCAGTGAGGACACACATGACTTCACACTTTGTGGCGTCAGTTGGTTCTCTGTTAACAGAGGTCACATGTTGGTCTGGTCCAGTGTGCCTTGCCTGTCAAATTATTGTTACATACAGTTGTGCTCATAAGTTTACATACCCTGGCAGAGAATATGAAAACACAAAAATCTGAAAGTAAATAAAAAAGGTTCAGTCACACATGCCAGAGACCTTTACATGTGCATGAAATGTTTCTCATTCGTTCATTATCCGAGCTGCTTATCCTAACCAGGACCACTGGAACCTATCCCAGAGGTCATGGGGTGAAATGCAGAGAAACACTCCCGGACAGGTCACCAGTCCATCAGACGTTGGACACACAAACACATTCACACCTTCAGCCTCTCCACCTAACTTGCAAGCCTTTGGATTGTAGGAGGAAACTCGGACGCCCCACTTAGGACTTTCTTGCTGAGAGTCAACAGCACTTCCCACTGTGTCACCCTGAACTGTGTCTCCATCAAAATATTTTAGCCTAGAGATCATGAAAATTGAAGTACTCTCAAGCATAATCATGCAAACTGTGGTGCAGATTTCACATTACTTTATGTGAACACGCATTTGGCAGACGCTTTGATCTAAATAGACAATCTTAAGAAACTCTCCAGCTTCAAGACAGAGGGAGAGTTCTAAGACCTATATTTTTAGGTAGGGAGTAGTGCAAAAAGATTATTCAGATAGAAGAGCAAGTGTGATTTAGGACAGATGCGTCAGAAGAGGAGGGACTCTCTGAATAGTTTTCAAGAGGTTCTTTTTTAGCCTTTATAGAAGTTGTTGTCTATTTGGTAGTTTTGTGAACAGACATTTTTGGCTTGGAAGTTGTGCATACTACCTTTGATATCATGAGCATACATCCTTATATACATAACTAATTATTACTCATCACATTTTAAGAAACAGCTAATCTTATTTGTAGGTGCCAATTTTTCTTTCAGTTTGGAAATTTGGAAATGACCACTGGTGCACTTGTGAGATCCTGCTGGTGTGGGTTTCCTCTTGCTCAGAGGAAGCACCCATTTGGGAGTCTGAAATTTTGTGGAGATTCTGCACTACAAAATTATTAAAATGTCATCCTTCTATATGCAGCTTATTTTTTCCCCATAGCTGTTCTGTTTATTTGAACATTTTTACCACGGTTATAACTGGGGCTACAATACAATCTACTTAACAACAAGGCCTCCTGCTCAGAAAGCTTACATGCAGCCCCGATAGAATAAAAATAATCCGTCTTGCCAGTTTCTTTTACTCATGTCTGATATCATTTAGCTGGGTATTTGTGCAATGACAGCTACTCGAATTATTTCCTATGTGAACGAATAGCTCTCAACGTCAGTGTCACGAATGAGGAATGAAATTGCTAAATGGATCAGATTACCATCCTCACAGACCTTCTGGTCTGAATATCTCCACTCTGTACCTGCAGGCATCTCCCACCCAGGTGAATTTGTAAACATGAGATCATAAGGAAAGGGTCACCTTAGGCAGGTCAGCTCACAGTCAGCTCCACAAGTCTATGCTTCACTGGACAGAGTTGACGAGGAGCAGAGGCGTTGCCAGACCCCTTTCACTGGGTATTTATGTGCTGTGTGCCCCAGTAAAATCTCAGGTTCAGCTTTCAACAACAAAATAATTGATTTGGCAGTGGATAAATTTAGATTGATAATATCTTCAAAAGAGTGGGTTTTTTTCAACTCCAAGGTTTCGCAACTTTTAGCCACAAACAGGAGCAAAATTATTTGCATATACAGGTATGCCAATTTTGCCATAGAACACATTGAGAATGTTCAAATATCTTCATACATGAATTAATAAATCTGTACATTTTTTACTCTTACCTGTGGTTGCTTCAGTAGGAGTACGGCAATGGCAATAATAACAAGCTGAGCAAGTGAAGCTGATATAACAGTTCACATGCTGTAGGCTTTTAAAAAATATATGTTGGTAATGGAGGGTGGGGGGCCTGTGCCCCAGTAGATGTGAATGAGGAATTAAATTACTAAATGGCTAAGATTATCAACCTCAAAGACCTTGTGGTTTAATTATCTCCACTCTGTGCCTGCAGGCAACCTCCACCTGAGTGAATTTGTATACATGCCTGTATTAGACTATAAAGAAAGTGTCAGGCAGGTCAGCTCCACATGTCCATGCTTCACCGGACACTGTTGACAAGGAGTTTTCAAAGCCATGCTCGACAGTGTGCGCCGCTGCTCTCAGATCTGATTGGTCCACAGGGTGAGGGACACCTGCCACCTCAGCCAATCACCTGACTGTTTTCCTCCCACCCTTCAGCTAATTGCCTGGCAGGCCGTGTGGTTTGGAGACAGAGCTGCAGGTAGTCAGACATGGAGGAGCTGGCCAGAGAGAGCATTAACCTGCTGAGAAAGCCAGCTCTGACTGTGGAGGGCCCCGGACTGGGCTCCTTCGGGGCAGTGGTCATCATGCTGAAGTCTGCTCTGGGGGCAGGACTGCTGAACTTCCCCTGGGCTTTCTCCCGTGCTGGAGGCATCCACTCTGCTCTCACCGTGGAGATGGTCAGTATGGTCAAACAGCACCCTAAATGCAAACAAACACACCTGACTACTGACAGACACAAAACATAACTTACGACACTTTGAAGAGATATGAACACACAAATGTTGAAATGTTAACCTTCAGTGTTTTGCCCAGAAGTGTGTGATTAAGAGTGTGAGAGTGTAGAAATGATGGAGAATGCACATAGTGTGTTGTGATGGGAGAGTAGATCTGACACGATACTGCAATATTATTTTATTAATACTCAGCATTTGTGTATATATCATAGTGCATTTCATATTGAGTTTTTTTCCTACAGATTTTTTATTGGATTTATTTAGACTTAATATTTTGTATTGTTATTGTCTCTGTGTGTCTTTGTAGTCATATAAGCAATTTCCCCCAGGATAAGTAAAGTTTTCTGATTCTTAAGAGAGTGGAAATGCTGTTTGGATAAGGGTATGATCTTTGTGGAGTATATGTGATTGATGACGATATGATGAATGTGGATATGTTTGGAGAGCTTTGATAAAATGTTAGATGTGATATTTGGAGATGGAAGATATTTGGTGAATGTAGAGATGATATGGAATTTAGATATGCTTGGAGTGATGGAGTGATATGTGATGGAGACTTAAGATGTATGAAATAAAATGAGTGTTGATGGGATTTAGATATGATGGGATTTAGCATGTGATAAAGAGCTCCTAAATATTGAGAGTCTAGATCATTGGAGAGCACATCTGATGTATAAGGTGGATAGAGAGTCTACATGATGTGCAACATCAACAAGGTAATTGAAGACTGGATACACAGATCGGCCATAACATTAAAATCACCTGCCTGATATTATTATATACATCCCCCTTGTGCTGCCAGAACAGCTCTGACCCATCAAGGCATGGACTCTACAAGACCTTTCAAGGTCTGTTATGGTATCTGGCACCAAGGCATTAGCAGCAAGTCTCTTTTTGGCCAGCACATCCCACAGAAGCTTGATCAGATTGAGATCTGGGGAATCTAGAGGCCAAATTAACACGTGTCATGTTCCTCAAACCATTCCTAAACACGTTTTGCAGTGTGGCAGAGTGGTTACTGCCATTAGCGAATACCGTTGCCAGGAAGGGGTATAGTCTGCAACAATGTGTAGATATGTCAAAGTAACATCCACATGAATGCCAGGACCCAGGATTTACCAGTAGAACATTTCACAGAGCATCTCACTGCCATAGTGCATCCTGGTGCCACCTCTTCCTCAATTAAGTGACATACATGCATCCAACCGTCCACATAACGTAACAAAAGATGTGATTAATCAGAAAGGCCATCTTCTTCCATCGGGCCACTTCTGATGCTCATGTGCCTGTTGAAGGTTTTACTGGAAGAGGACAGGGGTCAGCATGGGTGCTCTGACCAGTCTGCAGCTATGCAGACCCTCACTCAGCAACCTGTGATGCACTGTGTTCTGACTCCTTGTCCTTCCAAACCACCATGAACCCTTTAGTCAATATGTGCTAGAGTAGCTCAGTTGAGGGAAAAGACCAAAGGGGCTAGCCTTCAGTGAGCCTTGGGTGCCCATGACCCTATCACTGTTTCACCTGTCAGTAGTTTTGATGTTATGGCTTATTGGTGTGTAATGGATAATGTAGATATTGTTGCAGTTGGAGTAACACATCATTTCTCCAAAAAAAACTAACTTTACAGGAGAAGGAAAAACATTCTTAATTTTAATATAAGTTCATTTATCAAGATCTCATGTATCAAGAGTCTTCCTACAGGTCCATTTGTCATGAAATTTTGACACTGTGGAAACAGCAGCTGGAACTTTCAAATGATGCAAAAGTAGACGAATTGCCGTTCTGTTCTGACAGCAGAATGTTGATCATTTACTTGTAAGTAATAAACTTACTTGTCTCAGTCATGGCATTTTACTCTCTTTCACAGATGTCACTTGTGTTCCTTGTTAGTGGTCTGGTCATCCTGGGCTACTCCTCCTCTATCAGTGGACAGAGCACGTACCAGGCGGTGGTGCGGCATGTGTGTGGGCCTGCCATAGGAAAGCTTTGTGAGATCTGCTTTGTCTTCAACCTCTTCATGATCTCTGTGGCTTTCTTGGTTATAGTGGCAGACCAGCTTCAGAAATGTAAGTAACATTCACACCGTCTTTAGCTGTGCTGGTGTTGTGTCTGTTGTCGTCAGATAGTACCGGCTGCTAAGGCATTTTAATGGCTCTTTTCTGTGTCCCTATCTCTGCGTTGCCTGTGTGTCAGTGTGGGTTTCCATATATGAAGTAATCACAGGCTCAAGCGAAAGTGAGATGTCTCATCACTGGTATACAGACCAGAGGTTTACTCTCTTCCTCTTATGTCTCTTCCTCATCCTCCCCCTCTCCATCCCTAAAGAAATCGGGATACAGAAATACACCAGGTAAAAAAACCTTCATTCAAGGGGCTTGAAGGATTTGTAAGAATGAGAGAGGGGAATGTTGTCTGTGATTATATTCACTGTGTTCCATCCATTAATCTGAATGTCAGTTATATGTATAAAGTGAATGAAACAAAGCGTTTATTAGTAGTTTTTAATGGAATATAGTAGTTGCCATGATATGATACATTACTCTTACTCCTTGCAGTAAAGCATTTCTTTACTTTATAAATGACATGGTAGTGGGATCAATTGGTTGTGTATGTATTACTGAATTATCATTGTGACCATTTCTTACTATGACCTTGCCATGAACTTGTTGGTTATTGACTGAATTTCTTCATTTGATGCATTTTATGACTTGCATTTGAATAAAAGTGAATATTGATTTTAGCATTGTTTGCAGTAAAACATAGGTTTCAGAATACCAATTTGAAACATGATTTTCCATTTCTTTTTTGTCTGTAGTATTTTGGGCACTCTAGCTGCCACATATTTGACTGTAGCAATCATTGTGAAATTTTATACACGAGTTGTCCCTGAAGCCCACCTGTCTCCTACATACAGCAGTGGGTAAGTATACAAATGTCTACAATTACATAAAACAACGAACTTGTGAAATCATGTCACAACATCAGAATTAGATGCTTAGCATGTATATAAACATGCTATAAACATGTTATTTGGACGCTACCCTCTGAACTTGTATTACCATCAAGTTTGATGCCTTGTCTCAGTAAATGTGCTGCTCGTATTCCCGAGTGATTAAAGCACTCAGTTCATAAGCTGTGTGTTGGGACACAACATGACTGTTGACTTTTAAAGACTGTGACAAATGGTCAGTGTCAGCCAAAACAATTTCTCAAATAATTGCAGTCTGCACCCTGGTCGAGTACCTGCGTCCCAGTTGGGGTTTATTATTAATACCAGGGTCATATGAGAAACCACCACAACAGTAGCAGCAATGGATGGGATTCAAGCATTGATTTAGTATTTACTCTGTATTTGTTTTTATGTGAAGAGTCACAGACATGGATTCTTGCAATCTTGTGTGTGTGTGTGTGTTTTTTTTTGTTTTTTTTTTGTCTGACATCCTGTGATTGGTCTGCACCATCCCCAGCCCTGCCCTGTAGCTGGTAACCAAATTCAGCACAAGTCACACGACAGAAGTGCTAGGAACAAATGCATGATTATGGATTTGTAACCATATTGTACTCTGCCTCAGCTGTACAAGCTGAACTGGTAAAAACACAATATTATGATGCACAAAAACACTGTTTCTATTTAGAAAATGAATAAAGAATGAGGTATAACAGAAATCAATGAAACTGCTAAGAATGTCAGGAATCTTTTCTCCTGATGCTATGATATATTGTTTAGGCAAGTTTCTGCTGTTTATAGGTTAAATGTAAATGTTAAATCTGTTGAAAACTGAGAATCATATCTGACACTTAAAAACTGACATTCCTCAGTCAGTAAAGCACTCTTTACTACATCAGTCAGTCAAGCACATCTGCTTAATTTTTGACCATACTGAGTTGCATCATCCTGTATTATCCTTTAATACATAATTTTATTAAGTAGGGCTTAAACAATCAATAGTTTAAGGAGCTAAAAATTCTGATAAAGTGATTTAGACTGAGTAGTCTGGGTTATTTATTTGAACAGAAATCTGCGTTTTGTTTTTATGGGTATTTTTTTGTGAAAAAGACAGGAAGCAGGAACCCTGGCAATCATATAGCACTTAATGTGCTTTGCAGTGTGCATGCATTGCAGTAATACTCCTTTCAATATTGTCTGCTCCAGCCAGTCTGGAGGTCAGGGTTGAAGCTGAAAAAAAAGTTGAGATTGACAGTTGAATACTCACATCACTGGTGTCTGGCCTTTTCCTTCATAGGGTAAGTTCCTGGGCCTCGATGTTCAGCGTCATTCCCACAATCTGCTTTGGCTTTCAGGTGAGTGGGCTCTGGCTACAATGACTGCAGGGTGATGGGGCTGTCAGAGCTATTTCTGTATTGGCATTTTACCTGTGAATGAAGCACGGACATTCTTTCACAGAACACCGTCATTCTTAAGGCAAGGGTTCATACCACCCTAGCCAAAACAGTTAAGGTCAGGTGAGAGGGAAAAACTATATATTTTGGAGGCTTTATTTATTGCTTTCCACTGGAACTCCAGTTGGGGTTATCAGAAGTGTAATAAAAGGCGAGTGTAAGGCCACATATGTGTGTTGAGACTTCACCCATTGCTGGAGGCTGATTGATTACAGGGCAGGGGTGGGAAGGGGAAATGAGAAGGAATATTGAAAGAGCTATGTGAGAAATGAGGTGGCTAGTATGAATGGTGTGTGTGTGTGTGTGTGTGTGTATGCACCCTTCCTCTAGTTCACATTGCAGACTAGACAGAAATGCACCAGAAATGATGTTGGTTTTAACTAAACTATAGTATTCCAAGAGCTGATTTTGGTCACACTGTGTCCTGTTTTGTCCAAACCTGTACAACTTAAGACTGAAATCTACATCTGATTCTCACAACAGGAGCTTCCAATATTTTATTTAAATAAGACAATGTACAGAATAGGCCGAATGCAAAAACAGATGTTTGGCTGTAACATGTAGATTTTTTTTTTTCACCAAATTACTACTGAGGTATTGTGTCTTTATGGTTTGTAATGGTACTCTGTAATTACTGTTCCTTAAATCTTTACATGTAACAGTAACTGTATGGGTGTGTGTGTTTGTGATTTTCCCCTGAATATGTTACACTCAGCAGACACATAATAGTGCATTACTTAAAGCAGATGTCAGGTTCCAGTTTGGTACATGCACAGGTTCAATGTTCATTTCAACTTTCTAAAGTACAGCTGCTAAACAGAATTTCTTTTATTAGAGAAAAAAAACATTTGTTATTGCAATCATCAGTTATGCCTTGTTTGCTTTTGTTGTCCTACTTTTAGTGTCATGAAGCTTGCATTGCAATCTACAGTAGTATGGAGAATAAGAAGCTCTCTCACTGGGTCGTCATCTCACTGTTGTCAATGTGCTTCTGTTTTGTCATCTACTCCCTCACTGGTAAGTCCAGCTCTTTCAAGTCCAGCTCTTTCAATATTCCACCATTTTCTTATAATTCAGTTATGTGGGAGGAAGGACTGTAACACATGTTTGAAATGTTCACGGCCAGGTTTTCCATTTTCATCAGCAGAAAAGTGGAAAGGTCACATTGTTTAATCTCTTAAACACTTTATCCGTACTCCTGTTTCCTCCTTGTAAATGTTATTTTGTCAGCTGCTGGAGGACAGTTTCCAGTGGCTGATCTAGGATGTTACATGTAAAGACACGAGGGCAGTTTATCTGATAACTTGCTTCTGTAAGGGTATGATGTAGATTTAGTTGGTATTTTAGATAGTGTTTAGCCTCATTTGAGTATACCTTCTCATACCAATATGAAATCTTTTTAGGGATCTATGGGTATCTCACTTTTGGAAAAAACGTGGCCGCTGACGTTCTGATGTCGTACAGTGGAGATGATGTTCTAATGATCATCGCGAGGTTGCTCTTTGGAGTCTCTATCATCACCATCTACCCCATTGTTGTCCTGCTTGGAAGGTAGCATGCCCTAACTTGCCCTACAGCTGGTTTTAGTTAGATGTTTTAGAGATCTGTGAATTTAAATAATTAGGCTTTTGTGATTTCTTTAAATAAGGGTAGTTTAGACTTCATTTTAGGCCATGTTCACTCAGGGCTCACTGACAAAATCACTGAATTTAATCAAACAATATTCAGTTATATGTTAGTTGTAATTATCATCTAGCTTTACTGGCATGAAACTGCCGATTTCTAAATTCCCCTAAATATTTTTATTTAATATACTTCCAGTGTTTACAGCCCCCTAATGTCTTTCCACGTACAAGTAGGGTAGGGCATTCATTAGCAATAGAAAATGTGTTTAAAAAATATGAATACATAAAAATAGGTATTTATTGCAAAGATTCCAGGCAGGAAGTAGCATTCACAAGGAAGGAGCTTCTCAAAGTTCTGTAACATAATTATTAAACTATTCTCAAATGGAAAAAGACCTTAAACATCATTGCAATTGGTCCGATATTATAAGGTGTGTCATGCAGGATATTCAGACTGAATATGGGGTGACTGGTGGCCTAGTGGCTAGAGTGTTGGCCCTGTAACCAGAAGGTTGTAGGTTTGAATCCCTAGACTGCTAGTGGCACCACTGAGGTACCCTTGAGCTAGGTACTGTCCCCGGGGCCCCTCATTGGTGGCAGCCCCCTGCTTCACTTGGTGCACGGGTTAAATGGCGAGAAAGAATTTCACATCATTTCAAATCATAACTTTTGTACTTCTTAAATTATGTACTCTTGTCAGTAATTTACTTTGGCAATAATGTAATCACAGTTGGAAAACGAATGCCTTTGCAGGTCCACAGGAACCCCCACGCAGTCCACAATTTTTTTTTGTGAGTTGTGTTGAAGCAACAATTTGGGCCATGTGAAAACTCTGGCCTAACCAGTCACGTACATGTCACTTATAATAGCACATATTTAACAGTGCTTCACACAACAAATATTCACTGATCAGCTGCGACAGTAAAACCACTGATGGGTGAAGTGAATAACATTGATTTACAATTACGATGGGCAATGGATGTTGTAGGGTCAATTAAAATGCCTGGATTAGTGGGTCAGAACATCTTCATAATGTGCTGTGTTCCCGATATGTCTTGGTCAGTACCTACTAAAAGTGGTCCAAGAAATGACACCCGATGAACCAGCAGCAGGATCATGTGTGTCCAAGGCTCACTGATGCATGTGGGGAGCGAAGGCTAGCCTGTCTGGTCTGATCCTGCAGATCTACTGTTGCACACTATGGAAAGGAGGCGAGCCAGGGCGGGCAGCATGATGATGCTCTGAGCAATGTTTTACTGGGAGCTCTGGCATGTTTTGCGGAACATATAAGAGTTCAAGGTGACATGGCCTTCAGGTTAACCAGATCCCAGTCTTTTTGAGCAGCTGGCGTATGTGCTGGACAGACCCCTCCCTAGGAACATAATGGACATAATGTATCTGCTGGTAACATCTTGGTGCTAGATACCATAGCTTCAGAGATCTTGTGGTATCCATGTCTTGATGGGTCAGAACTCAGAAGGCAGTACAAGGGGACCTAGATAATTTTAGGAAGGTGGTTTTAGTGCTATGGCTGGTCATTGTGAGATCCTGCTGGTGTGGGTTTGTTCCTTTTGGTTTAGTGTTGAGGCAGGTTCAGCATGTTTTCTGCTCATGCTCTACAGGTCTGTGATTCAGGATCCTTTACTGCAGTGCAGAAGGAAACGCTTCCTGGTGACTGATTGCTTTGAGACCTGCACTAGAGTCGGCCTGACCATAACATGGATCATTACCACTCTCCTCATCGCCGTGCTTGTTCCAGACATCAGTAAAGTGATCAGTGTAATCGGTGGAATTAGTGCATTCTTCATCTTCATTTTCCCAGGTTAGATTGCAAACACAGGTTTTGTCACTGAAAGGTGGTAGGCTCCGAGTGAGTCAGTTAGTGTGTACTGTCGAAGGGGGAATATGATTTATGGGGCAGTTTGATTCAGCCAAACAAATGGATTTCATGCATGCAGGATGTTTTTATATGTCAAGTTATTTCTGCTTCTTATTACAGGCCTGTGTTTAATATTTGCCATGCAGTCACAGCCTGTATCATCAAGGCTAAGGTGAGATTGGTGAAACTACCTCTAATTTCTTTAAAACCTTCTGTAGCCTGCCAATTCGTGATTTTATTTGTTCTGCATACTGACTTGTGCCTATGTTTACAGGTTGGTACTGATTGCATGGGGAATCATCACACTTTTATGTGGCACGTTCATCTTTGGGCAGAGCACTTCCATTGCCATCATGCATGTTTTAAATAAGCTGTAATTTTTCTCAGCATTTGGAACTCTTCTTCAGAGATCTTTAAATGATTTTTACTGATGTTAATGTTTTTCTATAGTGAGCAGCATTTCATCACTTACATTGTGCTGGTTCTGTGTGGTGTAATGCAGTACTCATGCAATAAATATTGTTCTAATTATATTTTGTCAATTTTATTGTAGCCGATGGGTGGCCTGATTTTCTGTGTTGACTATAACCTGGAAGTCTATATGAGACCATGTACAGGTTTTTGGCAGGGGGGAAAAGAGCATTTTTTTTTAGATTTCACATGAAATGTCTGGGATGCTACCATGATTTTTTTCCCCACTTTGTCAGATGTCATGTCCAAAAACGAACACACAAACCAGCTGGATTGATGGACCCACTTGCCCAGCGGTTGTTCCCATTCAGAGGCCCATTGATCAACACTTCTGGGACAATACAACTGAGATAAGCATGCATTTTTCAAAGACCTGCATTGCCACATACCTTGAAAGCATTGCAAAAGAATCAGTTAATGCAGCTCTTAACAAGCTCTGCCTCCATAGAAGACCACAATCTGAAAGTCTTGCTTGTTTGTAACCACTGCTTTCTACGAGAAGCTGAATTTTACCACAGCAACACGCAGTTCAATGTTCTGCTGTGATTGTTTATGTACAAATCATCCTAATGTAATATAGTTGCTGCAGCATTCATTCATTTGAACTGATTCATTTGGAAAAATGTGCTCCATTCAGACATAAATGTTAAAAACGACATGACAAGTTTTGTTCACTTTAGACCTTTAATTTTATTGAATTGCATCACTCTACATAATCTAGATTTTAAACAAAGTTAAGACGATTATAATATTTGCATCCCTGCAATAAGTCTCTACACTCACTTTTAATAGAGAAAGCCAGTATTTACGGAAACATACATAGGTATAAGAAGTAGTATTTCATTAAACAATGCCATAAAAGTGACTTCATACTGGAGTTCTTATTCTGCTCTTGTATTTTTTTTTACTTGAATAATATAAAAGAAATTAAGAAATGCACAAAATCCATTGAAAGTAGCATATCTAAATACTACAGCAAATAAGTTACTGGACATTCATTGGACCATGCACTCACGTGAGGGATGAAGTTGGGGGGAGGGGGGGGCCGGGTTGTCTGGGGAAGCAAACAGCTCGGAATGTTACAGGGAGTTTGTTCATCCAGGAGCCCACAACAAATTCCACATTTTTCTACTCACAAATACAGAAATCCTACGTTCCCTAATTAGCCATTAGGCAGTTTGGTTTTCTGTGGGTGGTGAAGTTTTGATTGTTGTATCCATTCACAATCGGGACCAGCGATTAACATTTCATTTAATTAATTTGTTTAATAATACAACTGGACAAAGAAGGTTTATGCTACAAAAGTTATTTTCATTTCCTATGAATACTGGATAAGCCATATATTTTTAATAACCAATCCATATATTTCTAGGATAAAATATGTATGATAAATTGTATTAATGTATCAGATTCTATATCTGTAAACCTCATTGAAGTAAACAATCACAACATTCCTTGTTATGTGCACTTTGGGTTGGTAAGTAACTGCTAGAGAAAGACAGATTAAATGCCCTTTACATCCGTACAGGTGTAACTCTGTAGTCTGATAAAACCCTTGGCTGCTGCAGTGTTCACCTCTGCTGTGAGATCTATCGACAGGCCGGGAGAAACTGTTCACGGTTGAATGCACGTTGCATGAATGCATGTTTGTGGTGTTACAGATTAGTAAACAGGTATGAAAAATTAATCAGCCTCCTTTGGGTGGCAAGAAGCTGTTTATGTAATTGGAGACTACTAATGGGATGCTTGCGCTATGTTTTGATCCGCTTAGCAGCCATAGTTGATTCCCGAGGGTACTCTGTCCCAGTGCAATTCCTGTTAGGAGCTATGAATGAGCTTAACAGAGTTAAAGAATGGATCGGCACGATGTTCATCATTCTCTGCAGTCAACACTTCTGCTTTTGTCTCAATATGAAACCAACACTGTGTAAACAAGTAGTTACAAAAGAGGACAGCAGATGTGAGGAGATAGGAGGAAGAGAGATAGGAGCATTGGGAGAACAGGGTAGATATAGAGCAATAGGAAAGGATTTATGGATGAAAAGGAGTGTGGGGATTCAGGCTAAGACTGGACTTCCACTCGCAGACTGGCTCTCTTTCAATCACTCTCTGCTGAGGCTGCACCAGGCGGCTAGAGAGAGGGAGAGAATGTGAATGAAAACTCTGCATCAGCACTACAGAACAAACTTCCTTTCTACGATAAAGCTGCTAATTTTGTTTACATTAAATTTGGGTTACAGCTGATTCTTCAGTTTCATACAGTACAGCTCAGGAGTCCAAAATGAACATCATAGAGCTGCTGTGTGGTTACTGGCTTCCATGAAGCTCACCAGATTCCACTTATTTGATTGGTTGGTTTCAAACTGCATGGTTGGAATGAGAACCTGCACACCTTTACGGATAAGACTGAAACAGCTACAGCAGGGACACCACTCTTCATCAGCTCCGTTGTACAGCAAGTCCCTTTAAATATGCACTTTATTTACTGCTATCCTGCATTCACAGCTCAGTCTCTGAATTCTTGGTGTGCGGTAAGAGGAAGAAAATACATTATTAGCATATTACAGGGCTGTAGCAGAGGACACATTTTGCTGACGCTCGTCAATTTGTTGGGAGTCATAATGGCATATAAACTACAGTCATTTCACCAGCATGTCACTGAGATTCCGTCCTATTTTACTACTAAAATGTGACCTATTAATTCATCCAAAGCAGGGCCATGTTTTGCATCCACATTTTAAGGTAACTCTTGTTAACCCAGGCTCTGGCATACCAAGTCAAATCTCTGAAAAAGCTGCTTTAGCAAATGTTATATGTTAAACCTTAAGGAAATTCGGACTAAATATTTGTTCTACACAGAGATGCAAATCCACAAAATGTATTTTGTCTTTGGTTGGTCAGACTTTTGCATATAATGATATGGATGAAATTCCAGCACCAGATATGAATATTAACAGGTTAACAGTTATTTGTATTAGAAATTATTGTCATAGGGTGACCTAGTCAGTGTGTGGTCCATTTAAGAGGTTAGAGCGTGTACACTCAGACATAGCTCAACATTGAGTGTACACAGGGTTTGGATTGGACCTCAACAGGTATTTCTCTGAAAAAAAACTCTCTCTTACACACATTCTTCCCCTGAATTCCACCTGGGAAAAGTAAAAGCCCGAATTACAAACAGCATCATAGACTGGTGTAGAGTCAGTCCTCCAGCAGACCCTGAAGCAGGTTGCTTCCCAGCGGCTCACCTGGCACAATCACACTGGACACGGCCTCGGGCTGAGACAGCGTGTCCACTTTCACGTGCTGGAAGGCCTTGCTGGCTGCACCCTGGCGGTGTCTGAGAGACAGATAAAGCGAACAAAGTGAGGGGAGACTATGCAGTGCAAAACTGCCTGAAACAAGATTGTTTAATGTAAAATCAGCAATAAATGCAGAAACAAAGATGGTGACATCTTTTCGGAGAGATTCCTCATTTTGAACTGTACATTATATATTAGATGCTTTACCTGAGTCAGCTCTGGGCTTCCTCTGTTCGTTCTGCTAAAATCTATACTGGATTACAATATTAATAAAGCACTCGCCATTCAGAGCCATTACCATCTCAGCACATCCACTGAAGATTCAATAAGTCATAGTGCCGCTAATCTGTAATACAGTCAGAGCTCAAATTAAAGGGAGATGCAAGAGGAAGCCACCCCCCTTGTCAAACTGCTATCTCCCTTTGAATTTATATGACCTCATATTTTTATTCCCTCCATATTCAACGTGTACACATCCACTTTATGACTGCCAGATTACATTCAAGACTTATATGAAATATTCAAGCAAAAATACTGCCAAGTTTTAAAGATTTGTCATGTTTGAGCTATTGCCTCAATGCCTGAAATTCAAATGAATTAAGCGGCTGTGGGAATTTTTTCAAATGAATCTATCAGATACAAAGGGAAATTTTCTTTCTTTTTGCTTATCCAGGTTAATACTTCAGCTGAGTCATTCTGTAAATAGTTAAATTCAGTAAAGTCAAACTTCAAAAGGATAAAAAAAGCTACCTGGATCACACCATTTTGCTATGTTGCTTTTAAACTGTATCCTATTTTTATGACCTGTGGAATGACCTAGCAACAAGGAAAAAAAAAAAACAAACAAACCCCCCCCAAAGCACTATTCCTTTTGAAATAGAATGCAGCAGGTAAGCACATCAGGGAACGCTGTGGAGCAGCCAGTTCACAGATACAGATAAAACCAGTGTTAGACTGTTATGAGAAGTGACGGGGCTGAAGAGAAATGGACAACGCCTTTAAAGAAAACAAACACCGATTCAGGCAAGTGAACGCAAGTGAGTGTGCCAGCTACCTTTTCCACTCCTCCTCCCCATCCCAGAATTCATACATGACAAAAGAGAGGCCGTCAGGCAGCCGCACTGCAGTCACACTGGGGGGAGAGAGAGAGAACAGAAGAGAGAGATTGAAAACACTCCTTACCTGTAGTTCATGAAATATCAACATCTTTACTACAACTGAATAAAAAACCAAGAGGACACACTAGGGAAATTCAGTGAAGTGACTTAAATCTCCAGTGGCAACATTCTCAGATACATAAACGTTTCTCTATAGTTCTCAGCTTGAATGTACTGTTAAGTGATACAGAACCTTTACATTATGTGGTTCTTTGAAGTACCATCCACTCAAACGGTCCTTTAGACTCATTAGAATTCATATCACAGTGCAGCCCTCCACTGGATGGCAGCAGCTCCTTGTGCGTCTCCAAAGCTTTTAGGTATTTAGGCAATAGAACAGTGCAGCGATGAACATTAGCTAAATATTGCATGTGGCTTACATCACAGATAAAGCTCATAGCTGTGGATAGAGCTGCCTTTGCCTATTGACCGCCTGGCAGCTTTCATTAGAGGCAGTAATCCTGTGGCCGCTGCTTACGGCTCTGTTATTGCTCTGCACTGCTTTATTGAACACACCACAGTGTGAGAGTTCTAAATTAGCTTTATCAGACAAGAGCCGCTTAGAAAGAGAACTGCAGGGCTGGAGGTGCCATTGTGCACTTGTATGTGTGCGTTTGTGCCTGTGGGTACATGTGTATATGTGAGTCAGTGAGTGAGCGAAAGTCTATCCCCATCATCCAGGGGTTGGACTGAACTGAATTTTGTCATGAGCTGTGGTTCACGGAGCACTTCAGCAGCCTCAGCAGACCGTCTCAGAGCAACCACCAGAAAGGTCCAAAAACGAGCAAAGCGAATGACATGCAAAAAGCCAGAGAGAGAGAACAGCAAAGTGCAAAGAGGGAAAGGACCAGCAGACGGATTGCATGTCAATGTATGAGTAATGGATCCAGAACCTGAAGATTTCACTCGTCAATTATTTAGCAGTCCAACATGCTTCGCAAGGCAAGACAAAATGCTGGAGAACTCCAGCCCCTCTTTAAGAGCACAGACTCACGGATGGCTTTATAACCAGCTATACAAAAGACACTCTCAAACACAACGTTCCTATACATATTTAATTGGAGGGGCTGAAGGGGACACACACACACACACACACGCACGCACACTTCTGAACACAAATAATGCAAATGTGAATTGTAAAGATGCTACTTTAAGCTGAAAGTAAAACCTTTAGCTTCAGTCTTGGTGCATTTTATTGCAATTATGCTTAGTTATAATCTTGTTCATGGTCATTCTTCCCACTGTTAACACGACATACTACATTTACATTTTAGATTTACATTTAGGGCATTTGGCAAACGTGCGTATCCAAAGCGAAACAGAAGGGTATACTGACTTTTACAATCTTTGGACTAGGACTGGGCTACTCATGTGAAATAGGACTGCATTATAGTGTCTTGTCAATCTAAATATCAGGACCGACCACTATTATTTGGGTAGAGGGTCATTCGCAGCATAGCAGAGACACTGATATGGTAGTAGAATGTTGGGGTGTGTGTGTGTGAATGTGTGTGTGTTGCACAGAGTGGATCACTGTCACATTACGGTCCAGTTTATTAGACATCTATGGATTTGTGGATTTGCCTTGCAGATGTAAAGTTATTGTTGATAGTTCATCTGACGCTGCACAGTTGGTCATCCTCTAGTACTTGTCAGTGGTCAGCCTCTGGTCACAGGACACTTGTTCAAGTTTTGTGTTTTTTGCATCAGTGTGGTCATGGGGTCAGCGTCGAAATGTGCTAAATTTAGGTTTTTGTATGTCATTGTATAATAAATTATATAGTTTGTATCACCTGTGTAATATCTATTTTAATTTGTATTATGTTAATGCGTGGGTGTAGTCTCCGGTAAGCAATGGCTTCATTGCACTTCATACTGCATAACTTCTGCTCTTCAAGGTCGCTGCATTACTTGCTTATTTTTTCTATTTCATCATTAATTCATGAGCTAAAACAACAACTGGGCAGGGAGTGACTTTTATGCTTTCCTGCCCCCTGTATTCACTGGAGGCTAAATTATGCATCCTATTTCAAGTCTGAATCAAAGATTCACACTGGAGCCACACTGGAGGAAAAGAGCTCCAGCAGAGGAGGACAGACATACGCAGTTGTTAGAGACAGAAGTTTGTTCTGCTCTCAAAGGACAAATTACGGACAGTTTGTGAAAGGCAAAAGGACAATGATGTGAGAATGGTTTACTATATACTTACACTGTAAATACATTTTAAAAAATACATAATACTCACTGGAAACAGTCTCTCTGGGCTGAGACGTTCTTCAGGTACTGCTTCAGGGCTTCACAGAACTCTCCTAGCTGCTTCTGGCATACAGTCATCTCATGGCGGATCAGGAAGAGGGACTATGGGAGAGAGAGAGAGAGAGAGAGAAGAAGAGATGGAGATATCAATAAGTCTCATATCCCCTGAGAACACAGTAAGGGGGACCAGCGACCCAATACTGGGGAAGCAGAAGGGACATGATGGAATAAACTTGCTAATTAGTGTCATCTGAAATGTCAGCATGTGTTCTTTAACAGATGCGTTCACTGATGGTCATATTTTGTTCTGCATTGTGGCTGAAATAAATTTAACTGTAGCTCATTTGTTAACTGCTTTTTTTAAACCCTACATGGTATCCAGACACTTTTTCTAACTAGTGACTTCAAGCTGCACCCCTAGCTGACAGAGGTTTTCAAATGCACACACAGCTTGTACACCCTCTACAGTAAAGCAGTGCCAGTAGAATGGAGCAGACACACATGAGCCAATATTCCAAAGCATTAGCTAGGATTATAAGAGGTGATCCAGAATTAAATCATGCAACATCAGAACCTGATACTCTTGTAGCTGAATGCAATCTAATCCTCACAGCAATGTTATCTAGTGTAAAGCTTTCCCGGAACACAGGAGGCTGTTACTACAGCAAAAGGGGGGGGGGGGGCAAGCTCCCTATTACATATGAGTGTGGTGACTTTTAAGTCAGAGCAGTGTTCACATTCTAGCAGCTGTCATTAAAGTTTTCTTCGAAGAAAAATTGGTCTCTGTTTCTGCTCCAGAAAAAACAAATGGCGTTTACCACAGACCACTCCACTTTCTACCAATGAGGACGAGGCGTATCTATTTCTGTTGTGCATCTGAATTGATCCAACACTGAAGGGACTGATATCATTAAAACCCTAGATTTTGGACTTTAGTGTATGTCAGCTAATGAAAACCAGGACAATTATGCCATCTTAAATTCCAGACCATGAATGACTGTTGCATCACTGGGGGTCAAATGCCATCAACTAGGTTCTTGCCCCACTTGAGAGCTCTTCTGATTTGAATTTGATGAAAATAGTACAGTCTCATTTTGAAGAAAATAGAGTAAACCCCCACTTTAACACGGATCAGCGGTCGCAGTTTCACAGATTTTTTCCGAGAACCAAAGTAATAATTTGCTGATTGGCTGCTGCCCTGTGACACAGCAGTCCAGAATTTCCCCTGTGGAGCGTCTCGAGTGTTCTCGTGTTTTTCATTTTGTTCTTCTTAAAGCCCTGTATTTTTCTTACAGTAAGTTAAATTAATTTGTTACTGTATTTACCTGCTTATACCAAAGAAAATGACAGCGCATACCAAAGAAAACACCAGTACAGTGCATTCTATACAGGGGTAACATCGGTATTTACATTCTAGCACTGCGGGAGTTCAGTGTAAACTGTACAGTACAAATACGGGTTTACCTTTACATTTTCTTTAAGGGTAATGTATTAAGCTGAGTTTAAAATGAACTTAAAGTGTTTTGGGAGTATATTTGGGGGCATATTTCGGGTTTATACTATAAAAACAGGCATTTTTACCACATCACTAAATCGTGTTTTTTCACTATACGCGGGTGCTGTTGGAATGTTTACTGTACACCCATACAATTTCTCATTCTGTCAATCCAGAATGTAAATCAACTATAAAGTCAATTCATTACAGAACTACACTTGGATCTAATTTCATTATTTCATTACATTAAATTTAAATACCTATTTTAAATGACTATAGTAAAATAACAATAGTAACTCTAGACTTTGAATAACTCTAGGGTTGAAAAAGATTCTATGAATTTTATCATCTGAGATCATCATGCATACATGCATATAAGCTTCCAAAGTAATAATATTCTTTATTTTTCTTCTGGAGGCTCTTTTCTTTTATTGAAAGCATTTGTTGATGCAGAACAGTCCTGAATACTGCCAAGAAGAGTCCAACTGGTCTGTGCCATGCTCGGTAAGGTAATGCAAACACGGCATTTTCCACTTTGGGAGAGCAATGAGCTGCAGTGTGCAGTGTTTATGTGCAATCAACCTCCGCTTCTTTAGCGCAGGCAAGATAAATATGAGAGACAGAGAACAGATGGTAAGATCAATACTGTGTAACCTGTGACTTGTGGAAAGAGAGCCATTCATGACTCCTATGCCCAGATGGGCTCGACATTTACCATTTTAAACTCTTCACTGTTGCAGAGTGGCCAGCTAATGTCAATGCACTAACCTTCACAACACCAAAATACTTAAAGAAATGACTGCCATGTGTGTGATCTGACTGAGGGTACTGTATACCAGAGATGTTATTGGGCAGAAACTTAATAATTCATTTCAGCGTAGGCCTATTCTACATAATTGCACCTTTCTCATATGAAGAAAACGACACTCACTGTGTTCTAATGCTGCCATGCAGAGACTATATTGTTAGGCTTCATTTGTCTGATTAAATAACCTATCTCTTTCACATATAATTTAAAATGAATGATAGCGTTTATAGAAAGACTCAGGTTCCTAGCAGGATCATTCGTAATTTCAGACAGCTGATGGTGAATGAGATTGGTACTGATTCACATTGCAAAACAAACGAAGTATAATAACTCAAGCATATATAGA
>JBBIGA010000018.1:255997-267399 GCA_037576975.1 Alestes dentex | reverse complement strand
CTCACATTTAAAATGAATGATAGCTTTTTGTAGAAAGACTCTGGTTCCTAGCAGGATAATTCCCAGACAGTTGATGGTGAATAAGATTGGTACTGATTCACTCTGCAACACAAAGGAAGTATAATAACCCAAGCATATATATATATATATACACATACACGAACACAGGAGCGAGCTGATTCCTTCTCTTAACTGCAAAGTATTGGTGGTTAGTGTATGCTGTAACTGCTTCTCCGTTAATATGAGCTTTCCCCCAGATGGAAGGACGGATAAAAACTAATTGAACTAATCTGAACTTCTGTTTGACAGCACAATTACAGCGGCCGGCCTTCACTCTCCCCAAGGCCTGTGCAATAGGCAAGCCAGAGCCTGGTAATAAACTCCCAACCTAATCAAAAGCGCTACACAACTCAATGCACCTTAAAAATGCAATCAGAAACACTACATTACACAGCCACAATCTGAACCACCATATTTCCTGCATTGCTGCAGCCAGTTGAACTAAATGTTTAGAAAGAAAAAAGGACTTTGACATGTTACAGTAGGTTCATTCCCAAAATGCTGAACTTGGACTGACTGCCTGAAAAATTTAATTTACCTTTTATTTGTCTTTTGGGTTTTGCTAGAGCAGTGAGCGGCTTTATTTAGACGATCAGCTAAACTGAACTGTGTACCTGTGACGTCTGCATTAAAAATCAGTAAGCTCGGTGGGAGGTCTTTGTAGGGTTTTTTTTTTTATCATGAAGCTGTCTTCAGTCTCATCACATTTCAGTTTAGATTATTTTGAATGACTTCATATTCTTAGACTTATTTTCTGGCCTAATTGCATATCATCAATGTCATATCACAACTGATATCATGTTATGTCAATTCCTTTTTAGATCTTTTTCCACTATTTGAAACCAACCCTTGCGCTTTATTTTGTTTGAAGGTTTTACGATGAAGTGCTCCAACAATCTTAATTTTTCATCTTCTATGAAGTTATCATTTCAGTTATATATGGTTTTGTTATGGCAGTGATGATATACAGTCCTATACAAGCTTAAAGGGTTCTTAGAGTAGATTAACCATTTTAATCCCTTAAAGAACCAGTATTGTGTCCCTTAAAGAACAAGATGTGTGAGTGTGAAGGTTCAATTGTACAATTTAAAGCTTATTTCAAGAAACTTTACATAAAGGTTACTACTTCCGCATCATGAATAACTGAATTCTTCTTGCTTTTTTAAACAGTATTTTTAATGTAGTACTTTATACGTTTCAAATGTATCGGTCACTCTCCAGTCAACAGTCTATATATAGAAATCAACCTGCAAAAACAAGTAATTTCTAATTCACTGTTTTGGTGATGTCACAAAAACCATCACATTTACATAATTTCCCTCATCCAGTACACAGCAGTTTAGTTCTGCCCATTCACACCGAAGTTATCAGGAATGTTTCAGCCTGGACTGCTTTGTGAAGGAGGCACTATAGCAGGTGAGCTAATAAGAACCCCTTTGGGCTCTTTACACGTTAAAAACATTCATCACACAAGTACATTTACAATACAATTGCTCTTAAAACAACTATCCATTGCAGAGAGACCCAAACTAATTTTTCTATAGCCCCTCTAAACCTCTTTTAGGAAACCTTTTTTAAAGAGTGCACATTCCCCACAGCATCAGAGCTGGCCCATGGATGCTTTTAACAGCGCTTTCAGTTAGCATGGGCACTCTGGCTGTTCTGTGGCTACACAGCCTCATTTACAGCAAGCTCTGATGCACTGTGTGTTCTGTCACCATTCTATCATTGTCAGCATTACCAGTCAGCCTTGGGAGCCCATGACTTAGTCGGCAGTTCACCAGTTGTCCTTCATTAGACAACTTTTGGTAGGTACCAACCAATGCATATTGGTAACACCCTCCAAGACAAAGACGATTTGGCCTTTGTCAAAGTCAGTTTATTCCACCTCTTGACAAGTGAGATAATCAATGTTATTCACTTTAACTGTCAGTGGTTGTGGCTGTTCAGTGTATGATGTGACTGATTGATGTATGTGCTGTTTCACTGGAGTGAGGTGAGTGAAGCAGATTAAAGAAGCCTTCTGTGCAGAGTTGCCCTACTTCTTCCTAATTCATAAGAACAGGGCAGGCAGGCATACACATGTGCTAACAGGCACACAGCACCACATAACTGACACCAGGGCTGCATAACCCAGCAAGAACATGTGATTATACCTGCAGATTTCACACTCTTCTCTGTGAAACAGAAAGAGGATGCACAAATGTATGAGATACGAATGTGGAGAACGAGTAAAAAAGGGGTGCAACCTTAAGGGGGGGTATGGAAATTGCACCGTTACCATGGAAACTGGGGAATACCGTCCCCTTTCTCTCTCCTGTTCCAACCATCTCTCCTGCTCTCGAAATGCTCTGTAAATCACAAGATGTCATTTCCCCCCCTCATAAGCATTTGCATACATTTCCATTTACAGCTTTGCTTAAACAGGATTAAATGGCTCAGGCTCAGAAAAAAAAGAATGGGCCGAGTGCTGATAAAGGAAGCACACGTCTTTTTGCAGTGTGTGCTCTCTTTCTGGAGCCTTCCCCGTGATAATGGCCCCCAAATGAGCAAGGATGACTTTCAGATATGCTGTTATATATCTCCCTCCAGGGCTTTCAATTTCCATCTATGTGCCTCTCACTGTCATTCTCTCTCTACCTTTTCCAAGCTCTCTCTGCCTGTCCCTCTCCCTCTCACTTGCTCTCTTTTTCCACTGTTGCTCCAGTTTGTTGTCTTCTGATGTAATTCTGGCCGTATTGACAGGTTGAGGATGTATCTGCCTGCATGCTGGTCTGTGCGGGGTACGAGAGACTATTACAGTCAGTTAAACTTTGAGTGCTTCATGGTGAGGTCCTAAAAAAACCTGCTGAGGCTACAGATACACAGTGGCAATGTCGCGCAAGACTGATGGAGCGATTACTCCCAAGCCTCCCTCTCCAGAGGAACTGGCAAGATAAGGCTGGACAACATCCTTATCATAGAGACTCAGAGCTAGCACTGACAGGCTATCCAATTAGGAGCGTAACAAACACAAAAGAGTGAGTCCTTTGTTGCGTTTGGTTGTGTTTAAACTGTTAGAAGTAGAATTTCCAGGTTTTAAATGCAGAGGCACATGATTTGCAATTGAAAAACTTTGGGGACACTGCCAATAGTAACAACTGCACTGTCCTCAGTGCACAGCCAATTCCCTTCCAGCTCCGCACAAGGCCTGTTACAAAGAGAGGGCCTCAGATTAGAGGCACAAAGTCTGTAAGTGTGAACCGTTCTGCAATATGTCTCGAAAATACATCTTGAAAAAAAAACTCCCTCTTACAACTGAGTAAACAGATAACAACATGCTAAAATATGCATGCAAATATATTCAAATAAGCCAGCGATAGCTGTTGTGATAGCTGAGGCAATCAAGTGCCATGACAACCGAATATGCCAAAGGGCCGTAATTAGCCAGCCACTGTGAGCACAATCAGCACATGGAACAAAACGACTGAAAACTTGAAAAGGTTTTAATAACTGGGAGCTGGGTTAACTCATTTTAAAAGCGTTGCTTTGCAGTTTACTTTGTTTGCCATATTATATTTCACTGAATGCACTATGCATGTACACATAATCTAACACACTGTAAAAAACAATGTTAAATTCTGCAAAAAATGTATTTGCTCAAATTTGCAGAAAAATGTAGTACTTTATACACCCAATGGAAGATGTGCAGCCCCTGTGGCTCCGCCGATCAGACTTCTGAATACAACTGTATCCTGTAGACTCATCATTTTACCAGAAACACATGCTTTATGGAGCTTCACTTTTTAGATAATTACTGACTGTAGCCCATCTGCTGCCTCACAATTTATCAGTCTCCCTCTAACACATCCTCTGAAAAATGAGCTGAGGAAAGATCTACACTTACAAGGTGTATGAATAGGATAGGTGTTTCTAGTAAGTGTGCAGTGAGTGTACAAAGTGTGTAAAAAAAATCTGATACACTTGTACCAGCACAACATACACTGTACACTGTACATACACTGTACACATAACAGTACACTACCATGTTGATGTCAGCGCTGTGCTGAGAAAGGGCCACAACCCAAATAATTCATGGTCAGTGTTGGTTTTGTGGTGGTTCCTGCCTATTGGCTGTGCAGCAACAGAGCATTTCTAGCCACACAGCATACGTGTGTATACATGTGTATATAAAGTCAATGCTGCATTCCACTCAGTATTAGTATCAGGCTATCAGTGTACCAGCCTTATTTCTGGTATTAGAATCTGTTCACTAGTCTTGTGAATTTAACAATGCCTCTCAAGTCCTAAATGCAGGGTCTGCAACATTCACAGGCGTGTGCACAGAAACAGCAACTTGTCAGTCACATGGCTAGAGCTGTCATGCAGAGCCTGTTCTAATCCTATTTGCTGTGTGGCAATTTAAAAGCTAACAAGGATTAATGGGGAAAAGCCAGAATGATTCAATTTGCTGGGAACCTGTCACACATAAAAAAAAAATCTGTGTAAATCAAAGGGAGGATGCAGATAAGCTCACTAAGGCCTGACCTCAGCGTTTTGGTTTCTGGAGGAGAGCAGAGGCACAGCTAGAGAGCTGCTCCACTAAAGACCAGGAGCCGCATGTATTTTTCATCAGAGAACGAACACTGTTCCGGCATGACCCACCATCTCTCTGCCACTCTTCTGCACTGCCTCCGACACTTCGCATTTCTGTTCTCATAACCGCTCGTCCTTTTTGACACATGAACAGTACGAATCCGGCACAAATGTAAAAGGGCTTGATCTCCTACACTCTCCAGGATGTTCATCTGTAATGGATATCATGCAGAAGTGGATTAAGAAGGAAATTAAAGTCATTTTAGCTCATCGTAGATCCATTTAGTGGATTCCTCATGGTTGAACTCGTCTGAGGTTGCCTGCTGCTTATGACCCTTTATGGTTTACTGAAGTGGATTCATTCAGTATTAAATCAAGAAGATAAGAGAAGCTGTGTGTTACAGTGATTTTACCAGTAAGGGGTATGGGGTGAGGAAAAAATACAATATGATAAAATGCACCAAGCGATGTTATTCATTAACAGGAGGCTACAGTTGCAACACTGTGGTTAAATATTATTCTGTGAACAGCTCAGTGGTTTTTATTATCTTGATGCATTAATAAAGAGATGAGTAGATTTGTCTGGTTGTATATGTGCCTATATCGAATATTTTATAATGGTTTTGTACTTAGCTCAGCTAATAAAAATGCAGAAGTAGTTAATAAACTTATTTCCCAATGCTGCCGTTGTATTTAATTTGATTTGTAATAACATTTAACAAGCCTGACAATTCATTTGTACTTTGTGTAACAAAATACGAAATGAAATGTACTCCAACCAACAGTCGCCATTTACCATGTTACTATGATGGAACTAAGAAACCACAACAGTGCATCCAAAAATATTGTGCCATGCTGCTTTCATTTGGTGATTGAAAACACATCAAAAGACAGAAAGTTACAGTTACAAATTTTTTTCTCATTTTACTGTGGCAAATGTCAGCATGCATGCATTCCAGCTAATCTGGCAGCAGACGTAGAGGCCAAAGCTAAAGTCTATTAATATTTCTCTATACAGTATATGTTAGGAAAACATAAAGATGACTGTTAAAAATAGTGAGCAGCAAACTCCTATCCATGTCCTCCATGAAGGGCAAAAGACTCCTGCCAGCCAAAAACACACTTAAAGGTTGATGAACTGATTCTTTTTGTGCACTGCAGAATCAGCCTTAAGCGCTAGACTGGCAATGCACGACGTGGTTTCTGGCTCTCGTGCTTGAGATGAAGGGTGAAAATGAGTCCTTGAGGAGGCTGGGATTCATCTTAATGGAGGTGGAGAACTGCTGGTGAAAAAGTAATACCCCACAAACAAGTGATAGCTCAGGTGCAGGTGTGTCAAAGAAATGAAAAAGGTCTGTTGGGAAGAGGCCTAGTACCCAAAAGCATAGTATTACCTTATTCAAATAATTTGTGCGTAAATATTCATATAATATTTCTACAAAATGAGCACTCTGCTTCCAAGTAATGGACAGGACTTCCACAACTGAGTTAATTCAATAGCACCTTAGTCAATACCAGTTTCAGGGTCTAACATGCTTTAACAATTAAAGACAAACTTTAGGCATTCAGTTATTGTGCTTCATTAATGAAAACAAAGAATGTATTTTGGCATGCTCTTCATGCATCAGATTTACTCCAGTACTTACTGCGCTAGCTGTACCATCAGTGTCTGTTAGCCGCTGATGCAGGTCAAACCAGACTGTCTGTAACAAGAATCAGAACAGAAGAGCGGCTGGTCATTTCCACTTTTCCCCCTTTTTCCCTGCTGTCCTTGGCAGTCTGGGGCTCCTTCACTCTTATTAAGGCAAACCTACCTGAAACCATTATTGCACCTGTTAGTTAGTGTCCCTTGTTGAGTCTGATTTCTCAAACTATTTAAACTTTTTAATGTAATCTTCAATATTGTGATCTGGCATTTCAAAATAAAATTTGACCATTGTCTACATCATTTTTTCATCACATGAGTAACTTTTGTTTATACATTATATATTGCAAACATCAGTGCATTGATCAGCCATAACATTAAAACCTCTGACGGGTGAAGTAATAAACATTGTTTGTGTCTTTACAATGGCACCTATCAAGGGGTTGGATATTATGCATCAAGTGAACAGTCGGTTCCTGAATTTGATGGGTTGGATGCGGGAAAAACTGGCAGACATAATTATCTGAGGGACTTTGACAAGGGCCAAATAATGTTGGCTTGATGACTGAGACAGGGGATTTCTAAAATGACAGGTCTTGTGGGATGTTCAGCGGTTAGTGGTCCCAGGAAAGACAAATGGTGAACCAGCAACAAATTCACAGACAACCATGGCTCACTGATGCACATAATGCTCTTTGCCAATCCCACGAAGAGATACTGTACCACAACTTGCTGAAAAAGTTCATGTTGACTATAATAGAACACACAGCGCATCACACCTTGCTGTATATGGGGCTGTATAGCCACAAACTGGTCTGAGTGCCCATACCGACCCCTGTCCGCCACCAAAAGTGCCTGTGGGGGCATGATCATCAGAACTGGATCATGGATCATGTGGACGGCCAAGCCCTGGTGAAGAGATGGCACCAGGGTGTACTATGGGAGGAAGGCAAGCGAGTGGAGGCAGTGTGATGCTCTGGGCAAAGTTCTGCTTGGAAATCTTGGATCCTGGCATTTATGTGAATGTTTCTTTGACACGTACAACCTACATGAACATCGCAGACCAAGTATACCACTTCACAGCAAGGTATTTTCTTAATTCCAGTGGCCTCTTTCAGTAGGATAATACACCCTGCCCCACTTAAAAAGTTTC
Source organism: Alestes dentex (assembly GCA_037576975.1). Taxonomy (NCBI): domain Eukaryota; kingdom Metazoa; phylum Chordata; class Actinopteri; order Characiformes; family Alestidae; genus Alestes; species Alestes dentex. The sequence goes on along the minus strand of JBBIGA010000018.1, from coordinate 259,966 downwards.
AGAAATGGTTTTATGAGCATGACAAAGAGTTCAAGGTTTTCACTTAGCCTGCAAGTTTCCTGGATCCCGAATCGATCAAGCATCTATGGGATGTGGTGGACAAATTAGTTCAATCTATGGAGGCCTTACCTTGCAATTTACAGGATCTAAAGGATCTTCTTCTAACATCTTGGTGCCAGACACCATAGCGGACCTTCAAAGGTCTTGTGGACACCATGCCTTAATGGGTCAGAGTTGTCTAATGTGAACAATTAATAGAAATATTAATGTTATGGGTGTTTATTGTCATTTCAGCCATATACATGGTTCACAGTGAAATGAAACAACGTGCCTCCAGGACCATGGTGCAACACAAGAACAGAAACAGAACACCACAAGACTACACCACAAGTGCAGACAGGACAAAACACAAAGAGTGCAAATACAGGGTGCGGCAGAAATAACTCCCACATTTCATAGGCGGATTGAAAAAAAAAAAAAGCTATGAGGTATCACAAAAAACTTATTATTTCTTTGTAGATATTTTTTTATTTATTTGTAGATATAAAAAAGTTTTTTACTTTAAGTTTTAAAAACTGTATCGTCCAAATGGTGGCCTTGACGGCGGAAACACATTTGAAGCCATTCTTGGACGTTTTCCATCACTCTCACTAGCATGTCCTTCAATGTCTTCTTGAATAGCCTCCTTTAGTTGGTCCAAGGACTGAGGACAATGTTTGAAAACCTCAGCCTTGAGGTACCCCCACAGATAAAAGTCACAGGGACTTAAATCAGACGAGCGCCCTCTTGTGGAATTAAAACGCCATCTGCGTCGCAGCTACAGATTCACCATTTTTGAAAAAAGCCTCCACTACAAAGCCTCGATGCTCACCCGACCACGGCATGGTGACGACTGAAAACTTTATTATGTACCGTACCTAACGGAACGGACCGCACCCCTCTACCTGCTTTGGGGACCCCAAAGTGATTTTTCGAAATGTGGGAGTTATTTCTGCTGCACCCTGTAGAAAGAGAGCACAAGGAAAACACAAGAGCAACAAAACAATATGACAAGACAACAGTGTAGTGCAGTTCACAGTCCTACAGAAGTAGTTTGAATGAATACAGTATTGTGATAGTATTCTAGCAGCGGAGTTATTAGGTGTGGAAAAAATGCAGATTAGAGGTAGACGGCAATAAATATAATTGTGTAAATATAGCAGCAGGAGGACAAAGAATGTGCAGTATATATTATAAGTGGTAATTAGCAGCAATTGTTGTGTGAGTTGTTTGTTTAAGGTAGAAATGATCATTGTGCATTTGTATTGTGTTAAGAGGAGGAGGAGGTTCAATGGTGTGTTTGCTTGTGTGTGTGGGGGAACTGTTTATGTTTTAAGAGTTTGTAGTGGCCAACACCATCTTCTGTGCTCTGGTGTGCTGGGGAGGTAGCATGAAAGTGGCAGACACAAAGAGAAACTGTGGCTGAAAGAAGAACATTGTCATTGACTTCAGTCCATCATGGACAATCCTGATCACTCACTCCACAGTGTGGTGGCAGGACTGAGAAGAACCTTTTGCCACAGACTCACTAGCTTAAGGTGCTCCACTGAACGCCACAGGAATCATTCCTTCCCACAGACTCCACAACTCCTCTCTCTGTCACACACCCACACAATAATCTGTGCAGCAGCCTGTTGCTGCTTTGTTGAGCAATTTCTTACTAGGTTTAAAAACTGTCATGACTATGTGCATTATTTTTTTTTGAGTCATTATTATTTTAGAGTTTTCTAAATGAGTGCTGAATCATTCCATTATGTGCAATATCTTATATTCAACAGACTTACCATGTGAATATCATTACTTATGTCAATATTACTAATATACTACTGATTTCTACTAAGTGCAATAACATACACCTATCTGTGTCCCTAGAAATTCACTTAACTATAAGTTACTGATCTATACCCCAGCGTTTAAACAATTTGTCCTGGGATCATTAAAGCTGTCTGATTCTGATTCAATGAAAAGTTCAGAAACTAAATTATAAACGCAGACAGCAGAAAACCAATAAAACAACACTATGAGGTTTATATATGAAGTTATTTAGTAATTTGTAAACCAAGTTCAGTCTCAGATGCTCAGGGAAAAAGAAGCTCATTGAGATCCAGAGCAAAGCTTTTCTCATATTTGACTAGAAAGGAGAAAGAGCTTATAACAAGTGACAGAGAGTATGTCGGTATTAATTGCAATTTCATTACAGCTCCATTACAGCTGAACAGTTCATTTCACAGCCGCTCGAATGGTCTAGTGAATCTGCCTCCACGATTAGTGTTGTGTTCAATGACTCCTGCAGGGTGGGCAAAGGAAAAAGCCCGACACGCTCTTCAGACGAGCTCCAAAACAGCTTATGTTTGGTCGGATGGAGCGAAAAGCTGCCAAAACAGCTGCATCTGGACTGACTGATCTCTCTCCAAAGGCAGAATCTCATTTGGCGGCGTGAAATCACCCACAGGTAACATTTCACCTCTCCTGTGCTAAAGTGGGCTAGAACATGGCTCAGCATAGAAGCATGTGAGGAAATCAGTGGAATAGAACTTTCCTTGTTAATAAATGGTGGGTTAAGAGGCCAAAATTCTTATTTTATTTTAATTTTGTGACTTGAACAAATGAAGACTGAAGTGGAAGTGAAAAAACAGTCAGTTTTGAAAAAAAAAATACTGCTTAGAGTACAGTAAACACACACATTTATTTTATAATATTTAAGATATCTTAAATATACATTTGGCCTTTTAAAGCTGAGCACTCAAAGACTGAACTGCGTTCCGTTAATGTTCTGTATTTTCATGAATAACAGAGCCGTTTATCGTTATTGTATTTAGAAGCCTTCTCAACACCTGTTGACACTGCCCTGTGTAAACTCAGTTATTAGACATACACATATCATTTTTAAAAAGTTAAAAAAAAAGTTATACCTGATACAGCCACTGCCCAGGCACTCTTACTGCTCTATTTCTCATCTCTTGATTGACTTTCACTTTCGCTCTGCCTATTTATCAAAATCAAGTTTTCAACAAACACATGAATTGATAAACAAATAAACTTTTTTTTTTTCCAAAATCGAATATTATTCATTATTATATTTATTTATTTTTACATTCTTTTTGGTGCCTGATGGGTTTCTGCAAACCATTTACAAATGAAAAGTACTTCCATGAGTGTTACTGTAATTAAGTTCTTGCCACAAGAAGTAAACTGACAGCAGTTTTGTTGCTGTTTAATTTACGCATCTCTTTTGCACAGTATTATAATTTGAAACTGAATGATTAATCAAAACGTTATTTTTGTAAACTTGAGTAAATGTAACTAGCTTCCAGCCATCACTGGGGCCATACTGAGTGTGTACTTTGTCTAATCTTTCAATGATTACGCATCTCATCCTATGGGATGGAGCAGATAGAGGGCAACAATCGACTCTGCTGAAAGAGCTGAGTGTATAATGGCTGCTAATGACACTAACTACAGAAATTTCTCTCCTGTAGAGGCGAGTTACAGTACCACAGTGAATGAGTGGGAATGATAGACGTAGGCTCCAGCCTCCAAGGGCAAGAAGGCTTTAGTAGATGTATTTCCTCCAAGCTGCAGGACCATAAAACAAACAAGAGCACTCTGATGAGAGGCACACCCCAGTCAGCTGTGAGCCAGAAGCTGGTTCACTGTAATCTGTTGGGACATCTTCCTGTGTTCCAATCAGAGGACTAGAAAGTGATGCACTTTTGTGCTGCTTGTTGTTGCTGCAGCTTAGATGGGTGGACAGTGTGGACTCATGTTTTGACTATACTGCTACAGACTCTGATAAAAAATGTTAAAGTAACATGGTCTATCTTCATTATTTTGACCAAAAACATGCCCTTATTAACCTACAGAAACTACGAATCATCTGAGGTTGGTGAGGATGTAGAAACATCAATGATTTGTTACACGCTCATTTGA
>JBBIGA010000018.1:242349-255897 GCA_037576975.1 Alestes dentex | reverse complement strand
ACACACACACACACACATACACACACACACACACACACACACACACACACACACACACACACACACACACACACGGCACTGCACCCTAAATGGGTCATAAATATTTAAGGGGTAAAGTCAGTTTGTATTCGGATGGAAATTTTACAGCCCTAGAGCACAGCAGTCTTTAAGAACCTCTAACCTGCAGTAATAATGTGTAGCTCCACATGATCTACAGCTCAAACAGCACGCACTGTCAAGTACAGAGAGGAAGAGTGAGAGAGAGCAAGAGACAGAAATAGAGAAGGGGGGGGGGGATAAAGGCAGGAGAGAATCAGAGTGAGAGGTAGAGTGAGAGATGGAGAATGAAGGCGAGAGAGAGTCAGAGTGAGAGAGCGAGAGAGAGGACAGAGCTGGTAAAGTAAAATAAAAGAGAAATAAAAGACTTTTTGTGTGACCTAAAAATCAAGCGTTCGACTCTGAAACGTAAAGGAAGAGATGCTTGTTTTGTGTGCGGTAGCGTGGCTGAAGCTTGGCGGTGTGTGGGGCCGTGCTGTCAGACTGAGCGCTAATGAGCAGCAAATACCAAACAGAATCCACAAGCACAGCTTTGAAATGAACTGTTATATTTAGCAGAGTGGCAGAAACTGCTATGTTACCATGCATGTGTGGCTGTGCTAGGCTTGGGCAAGAAATTCTTTCTAACCTCTGATAAGTTTGAACAGACAAAAAAACAGTAAAGCTACATTTTTTCAAAACTAAAACAAAAACTATTACAATGATTTTTACTCAACGTTTTACCCCCTGTACTATACACAGGCCAAATGGTGCTCCATTTGTTATAAAAATGCAGTTGATCCGTGTTCTAGAAGGACTGACGACACCTACAACACGCTCAGAAAAACACACAGTGGCCTACATGATCACAACAGTGAAAGTGATCGTTTTGACTATCATTGAACAGGTTAAAGGGGGCAAACGACACAGAAACAGGCTACAATCTGTAATTACAGAACTACAAAATATTTTCTATCCCTAGGCTGTTCACATAGTCACACAACTACACACACTACACTTTGTTCTCAAAAAATAAGGGGGAGGATAATATTTCTGTCCTCAGAGACTTCCATTAGCACGGGCTTATCAGAGGCCCACTCCTGTTTGGACTGTAAATTCTAATATCAGACACCAGTCCACTGGGGCTGACAACTATACTTGTTGACTTTCATTATCGAACAAAGAAAGCAAAGCACAAAACATGCAGCCTTGAAGAATACTGACCTCCAGAGATGTAGGCGAACGCAGCAGTGAATTAGTGCACACACTGCCATAAATAAATGTGTGTGTGTGTGTGTGTGTGTATGCCCACATATTAGACAGCTCCATATTAGACACTAACCTTCTTGGTAAAGTCCATGGCTTTGAGGATTGAAAGGTTGAGTGTCTCCAGAGACGCAAGCACACCCTCATACTCTCCCATGTGTTTGGCAAAGTAGTCTGGAGCAGAGGGAAGAGGCAATTAAACATATCACACAGGGAAATACACACACACACACGCACACACACACACCCACACACACACAGACACACACACACACACAAACTACGAGCAAACACAAATCATAAGCATAATATTGCTGAATTCATTTAACCCTTAAACCCAAAGAGAAGGTCTGAAGGTTCGCAGTTTCTCACTCTCATTAAAATAAAAAGCCGCCGAAGACCAATGATTTTACCAGTTACCATGTGAAGCAAAAAATAATATGAAAAGAACCCTAACTGTGGTAAAACCACAGCACATGACCAACTGCTTATTGCTTTAATAGAAAGGTGACAAGATAAAATATGATAAGACGCCAGAGCTATAAAGTTAACATTTTAATAATGGGTTCATGCAATCAATTAGTAATGATGATTTCAATGCAATTAACACATTTCCTAGCGTGATGCTTCAAATTATTCATAGAACTGCAGGCTGCTTGTTCGCTTTATGCTGCTGTGACACAATTCACAGACCTCATGATGTATAACACCATTACTTTTTAGGATGGTGTTTTCCCTATTTTGCCTGGCCTGTGAGTCACAGGGTGACCCACTGCAGTGTGTGTATGCAATGTAAAGCTTGGAGTTTCACATCACAGATCCGACTGAATAATAACCCTTAACATAATGACTGGATTATGAAGAGTACAAGGAGTTGGAGTGGTATATTAGTACCCCTTCATTCCCAAGAGTTCTAAACAGCCCCAAATATTACCAGCTGTTTTTATGTAAGGAAAATATTTACAAGATGTTATACTGCTGTCACTCTCACACATGGGAGAACAGGATGCAGTTGGATGCAATAATGATGAAATTCATCACCATATTCATGCAAAAAATTTGTATGTCCACATGCGCACACACACACATACACATACAGACACAATTCTTCTGATACTCACCACAGAGTTCCTTAGTGTCAACATTACTAACACATCACAGGAAAAGTGGGCAGCATATGGAGGAATAGAAAAGGAGAGGCAGGAGAAGAGAGGGATAAGAAGTGGGAAAATTCAAACATGCAGATACACCAGATTCTTTATCATAGGGATAAAGACCATTAGATCTACACACACACACACACACACACACACACACGCACACACCACCTCCATCTTAATGAATTACCAATTACTGAAGTGCTGCATGGGCAGAAAGAGTGACCCAGGTGATCACACTTCATTAATATGTCCAAGTGATAAACAGTAAAGAAAAGCCAGTTGAGTGTTATGTGAATTGATCTGAGCAAGGAAGTGCACAAAAGTTTATTCAGTGAAGTGCACACAGTCAATGAATCAACCTGCTTCTGAAGAGCAATGGCCTACTATGTAAATCACAGCAAATCAATTACCTAGCCAAAGAACAGCACAGGAAAAGTGACTCATTGGTGGCAGAGGTGATGGATGATGGTACGTTTCTTGTATGCATGGGCTGTATATCTGTAGTATGAACTACCCCACCCATAAAAGTTGATTGAAACTTGGTACCTGAAAGTACTACAAAACATCACATAAGGAAGCTACAGAAAACTACAACCATCTTCTACCAGCGCGCTAAGGCTGTGTCTGAAAAAGGTGAATGAACTACACTGGTTTTGAATGTTAGCGCTGATCATTTACTAGTTTTGACCACACTTTCACCCTTCAGAGGAGACGACTGTAGGAGGGAGAAGTCAGAGAACGTTTGCTTCAAAGCGTCCATCTCATGGAAAACCACATTTCTCTTGATTAAAAAAACATAATAGTAATAAGCGGATGTATTTCATAAGTATATATATATATAAAAAAAACATTTACTCTCTAGTTTCTGGTATTCGGCCTAAAGCAATATCTACCCACGCTGTGTTTGAGAGAAAAGCTGTCATTTTAAGTATTTCATGTATCATTCAGTGTTGTCTTTTCATGCCTTAAGTGCGGAACTTTAACCAGTATGATGCAGAGCCCACAAACCGGCAGTTACAAACACTACTGAAGCCTCAAGCCCCCAAAATGTATGTGACAGTGTATAGAAGTATGATCAGATTTAAATTGCTAATGCAAGCTCTAGTTGGAAGTCTGGACCTCCAGACTGTCGACTGCACAACTGTGAATTGTGAATTCAGGTCATTTTAAAAAATAACTGAAAATAATCAAACAAAACCATGATGAAATCTGAGATTTCATGATACTTTAAGTTGTAATCAAATCACTTAAAGGCACTAGTTTTACATTTAGTAGATCTGCCTTGAAATAAACAGTGCAAACCGTTTATACTTCTTTCGACTTTCTATTAAAGACAATCTAAGAAATGACAGACACATGCATTTCCAGATTTGGCTTTAGAAGTGATGCACTCGAAATTGGCTTTTTTTTTAAGCTCGAGATGTCATGGACATGCTAATTTGCTGTTGTTTCCTCCTGCTTCAAACACATGTGGCCGTCACATAACGAGCTTGATGTGGTAAACAGTACGTCTGAGGACCTAGCGGGACAAAAGAGGCTGAGGGTGGGCGAGAGACAGAGAGAGAGAAGGAGGAGGAGGAGGAGGAGAGAGAAGATCATGAAAAGAGCACGGCTAATGAAGACTTTAGAGGACAGCAATTCACCTGGCCTGTCTCCTGTCCATCCTCATACTCTTTCATCTCTGCCTGTTTCTCTCTTTTTCTCTCTCTCCATCCTCTTTTTGATCTTGAGATTCTTTCTTCTTTCTTTAAAATAAGAGGTTTCATCACCAACAAGGAGCAAAGGACACCTCCTCTGCCTCCGCACAAGAAAGGAGCATCAGAAAATATATGACATTTGCAGATGGCAGATGGAGACTGAGTGACCCAGGCTAATAAACCTCACAGCCTTCATGCTCCTTTTTTTCTGAGGAACCTGGTGGCCCTCTCTTTTTTGCGGAGGTCTTAAAGTTCATCTTCCTCAGCCTGACACACAGTCTCCCGACAGCCTACAGAGGAGGGGTGCAGAGATACAGCCTTTGTTCCTGCACTGGAGGAAAAATGTCGAGGGCCCTGTCCCAGTCCTTCAGATTTCTATCCTCTCCTGTTCCACGTTAGCAGTGAGTTGGACAAAGAATCTGCATCTTATTTGCACTCTGACCCTGTGATTCTGAGATGAATAATAATTAGGGATTGATATCACTGACCTCACAACAATTTAAATGCAGTTCTTTTGGAAATTATTCAATACGTTTTAAAAATGTTCATTTTAAAATTGTACAAATGTGTCTGAAGAAATTATTTACACACTAGTGGAATATATACAAGAAAAACACCGCAGCTATGTATTTTTATGTAGGCTTAAGTAATAATAATAATGATAAGTTACATTTAAATAGCGCCTTTCACAAACCCAAGGTCGCTTTACATAGCAAGCAAAAAACACACACACAAATCCATATTACACAGTCATGGTGAAAGGGAAATATTCATTAAAAAGAAAGGTCTTGAGATCGCGTTTAAAAGATGAGATGGAGCAGCAGTCATGGAGGGATTGCGGAAGTGAGTTCCAAAGTTTGAGAGCAGGGTATATACAGTAATCCTTAAGTTAAATTTAATACCTTTTAATACCTTTTTACTACCTTCAGAATTTTTTAAAAAAACCATCACGACACTGAGCTGCAAGTGTTAATCGGTGACCTTTCTAACGTTTACGCAGATTTTGACGTATATAACACTATACAACAGAATAGATTTACAGACTCCCTGATGTTGACCCCATTTTACACATTTATTTCACTTTGTGAATAAAAATAAAACAAACTACATAAAATGAGCAACGAAGACATAGTTCCAACACACTGGCAGGCATTCACTGCTGATGCATTACAAACTGGCGTCTGCGATATCATCCATCCATTTTCTACCCCTTTATCCCACACTCGGGGTCAGGGGGGGACTGGAGCCTATCCCAGTTGCTACGGGCGAAGGCGGGGTACACCCTGGACAGTCACCAGCACGTCACAGGAGCAATTTAGTGTGTTCAATTGGCCTATCCCCAATGTACGCATGTTTTTGGCTGTGGGAGGAAACCGGAGTTCCCGGAGGAAACCCACGCGGTCACAGGGAGACCCTGCGCCCAACCCGGGAGTCGAACCCAGGACCTTCTTGCTGTGAGGCAAAAGCGCTAACCCCTGTGCCATTGTGCCGCCCTGGTGATATCACTTCACATTATTTGATTTTAAAATAAACATGTAATATAGGTCCAAGTCTATGGGATGCCGTTTGTAAAAACAGCTTAACAAATTTAGAGGTGTCATTTTTTCATCATATAGCGCTTTTTTTCACAATTTGAGCTAAATGTGTTAAAAAACTAAATGTTGTGCTCTAAATCTAAACGTTGCACTTTTACAAACAGCGACTCTAAATGTGGGATTTTTGAGCTCTAAATGTTCAGCTCTAAATGTTTAGAAGATATGCTAATTGGCCACGCCCCATGATTACAATTGGCTGTTTAAAAGGGGGCTGGACTGCGTGCTGTGATCTCCCCTCACCAACATGCAGGATTTGCCTTAAATGATCTTAAATCTAAATGTTAAATATGAATAAAAAAAATCTCGCACTCTAAATGTGAAACTTCACAGTTAGATAGGGCTCAGTGAGACCTTTCCAACGACCCCCCGTTTAACATAACAGCCCCCCGGCGATCCGGAGTTATTACTAATAACTCCGGATTAAGGCAAACGAGTGGCGAGATATAAATAAATAATTCCATGAAATGAACATTGTTTACGAGTTATGACTCACAAGTCACAACACTCAAGTCCGAGTCAAGTCTCAAGTCATTGAGGGCAAGTCTAAATTCAAGTCACAAGTCTTTGTTTGTGCGAATTAAGTATGACTCGAGTCTAACTCTCAGACTCAAGTCCCCATCTTTGGTGCCCAGATATGCTAAAGCCTATGTTTAAACGAACTAACGCAAACTTTAGCCGATAGAATTTCACTCATTACAGGAAACCTCATTGGCTGAAAAAATAACACTTCTAAAACCGAATTTAACACTTTTAATGGCCTTAAATTTGGCAATTTTTATTTATCACCTTTAAAGCTATGGCACTGAACGACCTACCACCAAGAGGGGAGAGTCTAGTGCATAGAACAAGAAGAATATTAGTGCCAGAGGATCTGAGAGAGCAAGAGGGAGAGTAGGATGTCAGGAGTTGGGTAAGGTAGGGAGGAGCAAGGCTGTGGACAGCTTTAAAGGTGAGGAGTAAAACTTTAAACTTGATTCAAGCCTGAATTGGTCACCAGTGTAGCTGAGAGAGGATGGGGTGATGTGGGCAGAGCATTTAGTGTGTGTAAGAACTCTGGCAGCAGAGTTTTGTAATGTAACCTTTGTAAGGATTTGCTAGGGAGGCCGATGAACCAAGAGTTGCAATAGTCAATGCGAGACATAATGAAGGCGTGGACTAGACTAAGAGCGATATTGTGGAGGTGATAAAAAGCAGTTTTTGAGATGGACTTGCTCTGCGACTCAAAATTAAGTGAAGAGTCAAAGAGCACACCATGATTTCTGACAACCGGAGCGGGCTGTACCAGTACACCATCAACACTGACCAAAAGATCCCCAGAATGAGATAATGAGGATTTTATTTTAGCAACAGAATTTTATTTTAGCAAAAGAATACTTCATTAATTATAGTTAATATCATTTAATGTATTATAAAAGCAATAAGTCACAAGAGGCCATGCATCGCAGGAAATTTTATGTTGGATAAGGAATGTTGATAGATAATAATTCTAATAATGTATTATTATTAGAAATGACAATAAACATTCTCTCCTCCAAACAACAGGCCAGATTAATAAAATTTGCAGCAAAGTATTTTCAGTCATATTCAAATATGTATGTTTACACGGGCCTCAGTAAAAGTCAATTGAAGGTGACATGCTAACATGATAATAATGCAGCTGAATCACCAGAATAATGCACTACAAGCTGTCAATGTGTTTTCACATCCCTAGAAATAAAAGCAGAGCATTTTGTTTGTTCACACAATTTGGGTACAAACATGATTCAAAGTGTTGAAATTGACGAGCATTTACTTTGAAAATGAATAAGTTTGTATGACAGGCTTTGGTTGGACAATCTGCCATTTCTCCAAACATCTGATACATGACTGCTGATCTTACATCTAGCAGATCGTTTCTCTGCTGATTTGGACCGTATTTGTGTACGACAGTTTTGGCATGTCTCCATGCTGATAAGAAGAAAATGAAAGAAGGAGAGGAGTAAAACAAATCTGAAGAAATCTTCCCTTTGATGCACTTCCCTCTTGTGTCTAAACTCAGACTTTGTGAGAGCTTATGAAGTGGAGGAGATATCAATAAAGTGAGAGTGAGGTTCAGGAGAAAACATAGTCGAGACAGTCAGAGAAACATCTCAACGTGCTGAAAAACAAAGCAACACAGGGGGAGAAGGAGGAAGACGCAGAGCAAACTGCATTGTGCAGTGATCTCTTCCTCGTTCTCCATTTGATTCCCTTCTACTCCTGTCTCCGTCTCTCCCTTCCTCCTCCTCCTCTTCTTCTTCTTCCCTCTTGTCAACACTGTCCTCCTCAGCTCTCACCCACACTCCTCACACTGCTCTCTCTCTCTCTCTCTCTCTGCCTCCTTCTTCTCCCTTTCTTTGTGCCTTGACTCTCTTTCTTCAGGGGCTGGTCAGTGGTTTACTCTGGTGGTTCATTATTCAGAACAAAGTAGGCTTGGAGAGAAGAGAGAGGCACACAACAGAGGCAAGACAGAGAGGAGCAGGCGGAGAGGCAATACAAGAGAGGGGGGTTGAAAGAGAGAGAGGTAGAAAAAGACTGGGAAAGGAGGGAACATGTAGGGAAGTGACAGAGAGAGAGAGACAGAGAGAGAGAGAAAGAGAGAGACAGAGAGAGAGAGAAAGAGGGGGGGTAGAAATCAAGACAGAAAAAGAAGAAAGGCATGACAGCGAAAGACAGAGAGAGAGAGAGAGAGAGACAAAAACAGAAGGAAGAGCTGGTAGAAGAAAGGGACAGTGAGAGAGAAATTGAGAAAGGAGAGAGGTAGAAGGGAGCAAGGGAGAAAGTTACAAATAGAGACTGAGTGAGAAAGAGAGATGTAGAAATAGAGCCAGAGAAAGGAGAGATGTAGGTGAAATGGAGTGAGGTGTGCTGCTCTTTTGCTCTTGCCTCTTTTAGTCTCTGTCTTATTTATCTCCTCAGGAATTCCCTTTCTGCCTGTTATACTCCTTTCTTCTTGCTCTTATTACGCCTCACTCCATCCTTGGTCCCCCTGTAGGTGAGAAACCCTGTGACCTACACTGACACACTGCTCTGCTTCATGGTCACGGCGAGCCCTCAGTGCCCGGACCCTCACCTGGTGTTATCAGAGTCAATGGTGTGGAACAGCTTCTCCAGCTCCTCCTCGTTCAGGGTCCCGTCAGAAAAGAACGCCTGGAACTCATCCAGGGAAAGCTTTCCGTCATCTGTACGCGGGAAAAGAGAGAGGGAAAAAGAGAGGGAGATGTCTTATACCTTATGATGTTCCATGGTTTTGAAGGCATTTTTGTTTTATACATGAGGAAATATGATGAGGTCACAGTGTAGAGCCTTCAAATAAGTGATTAGTAGGAGCTGTGTAGACTGCTACCCCTGTCTCAGTGACATGTGTCCACAATGACAACGAAAAGACATCAAACACACATGGAATAAAGTGCAACCATGCAAGGATATCTCATCTACTCACTAATTATCAATAACTTTACACACATTTTAGGAATAACCTCCAAAGGAGGGTAGTGTAAACATTCTTCTGTTGTTTTCCATCCGACTACTGGTGCAACATAAGAGCAGATACAGAGCCAGTTACAGTAGTGAAAGGTGGGAAACTTCTGATGTGTGGTGATGTTAGGGTGTGCGCATGTGGTCTGAGAGTTTTGCTGTGTCCCAAACCGCATACCACAGCATTAAACAGCACATAAAAATAGTACATTAAGTAACTGAACACAACAAATATCTTCTGTGATACATATCTTCCTCCACTATGCTTCTGTCACTATTCACTAGTAGACAGCTACGAACAGAATACTATTCACATATTTTTTTTTTATAGTAATTACTACTTTTTTCACGGCTTGTCATGCAACTTCTAGTGCTGGTGTCCCCACATCTGGTCCTGGAGGGCCGATGTCTAGAACAGTTTGGTAGTTTCCCTCTTCAAAGACAACCACTAAACCTGGCAATTAACAGATGAGCTGAACCAGGTGTGTTTCAGCAAGGAAATCACCAAACTGTGTTGGAGACCTCTAAACTGTATAGTGTATACTAACTGCATAGTAACAAACAGATGTGAAAGCGACCATTCTGTCATACGTGAACACACCACAGCACACAGTGTCAACATTGTTAAATTCTTCCTCTGTATTTAACCCATTCACCAAGTGAAGCAGCGGGCAGCCAGGAACACAGCACCCGGGGAGCAGAGTGTGGGGACGGTACTTTGCTCAAGGGTACCTCAGAGGTGCTTAGCAGTCTTGGGATTCAAACCCACGACTTCCTGATCGCAGGGTGAACGCCTTAACCACCAGGCCAGCAGCTGCCCCATCATATCATCATGCCATTATCCTAAAGTTTAGATTTTTTCATTAGTGTTTAATTTATTTTACCAAGTTGACTGTCCCTGTCATTCCCTCTATGTTTATTAATGCTAGTTTGAGTCACAGATTATTATGTGCCCCTGAACTGTAAAGACTTCCAGTAACTGTATGGTTTTAACAAACATTGAGTTTTGAGACATAAGGCTGTTGCTAATAATACATTGGAAAATATTTATGCCCACATGTAGGCCACCTGAAGGACAGTTTACTTGATATGTGATGCTAAATTAGAGGCTTTATTTGATACTAACTTACAGCCATAATGTGCTTTTACTTTACTAATTCTTACTTATAACTGACTTTTTAAAAACATTTTGGCACAACTGTAATTATTTCCAGCTACTGTATAACTGCGATGCTTACAGACCTTCCAGCACCTCTGTGCAACTGCCCAAACTCTTGACTCATACAGCACACACACACACACAAGCATGCAGAAATGTTACACACACGTTTATTGTTGCTGTCAGAACAAAACCTTGTATTTCATTTATTTATTTGTTTTTTTTTATATTTATTGTCTACATAAACCTCTCTTGTAAGATGAGAAGACTTTTTGCTTCTCTTGTAATGTTATTTTGCATGTGGGTGCACATGGACTCTGGGAATGAAAGGGGCTTTTTCTGTCAATATTTGTTAAAGAAATTTTACTAGACTATCAGCTATTTATTCTGTACTAGTAGGAATGTATTACTCTACCCAGTCTGCTACATTTAAGTACAATTTTTAAGATGAAAGACCTCTGCCTGTGTCATAGTTAACACAAAAATAAACTTGACTTGCCCTCGGTCAGGTCCCTCTCTGCAATTTCTAGCCAGTTTCTGGAAGATGATTAAATGTAATGTATCGTCTTGATAGCATCGTGGGCTAAGCAACTGATTTTAGGAAGCAAGTCAAGAGGTGTGTGTGTGAGAGAGAGAGAGAGAGAGAGAGAGAGTATTTCCCATTTTACATGTGGGGTTGGGGGACACTGGGGAAAGCAGACATTAATTAAGCAATGTGACCCACTTTGTGGTTCCGTTTTCCACTACGGAGTATCTCACACACTGGAAACACAGCCACCACCCATCCCCACTCTTCCCCCACTTTCACTACTGAGGCATCCTGGCACAAATACACCTCTACGCTGTAAGAGTGCAGCGCTGTTCAAATAGGAGGACATGCAGTTGTTCTGCTCAAATCCTTGACAGTCCTTATTAGTGTTAGCCCACACTTACGCCTTCACCGGGACAGATGAAGGCTAGAAGAATGGATAGTCTCTGGAGCTGAGGCCAACTTCTCTAACCTAGTTCTGTGAGCTTCATCTCATTCCAGTCTGAATACTCGGGGTAACAGGGGAGGTTGTTCCAGGCTGCCTGTGTTTGTTTTAATGTCAGTGGATGAATGTCACAAATTTACTGAGATGTCCTTCAGTGCACAGAAATATAACAGTAGTCAAGCTACAAAGATGCCACTGGCTATGACAAGGGCGACCAAGTCAAGTTCCAGTTTCTGAGGGCCAGAGTCCAGCAGTTTTCCCAGCGCAAACACACCGACAAAAAAAAATCGTTACTGTTCAGCTCTGACTTTGTCAGCACCTAGAAATCCTTAACCAGGCTCCTACGTGACTAGCCAGTTTTGATGACTATCAGTAACAGCTGGGTCATTTCTGGAAGATGCTTTTGCCAACATCCACTGCAATAAATACAACACATGTTTGAAATGTGTAATGAAATCACACTGAAATCAGGTAAATGTTTAGATGAAAGGGGGAAAAAAATCCATGACCTACTGATGCTAGGAGTATTTCCACACACAAGATTTTGACAGTTGCACAAATTAAATTTAAATGCATAGCTTTAAACTGATCCCTGAAGCTTTTAACTTAAGATAAATGCTTATGACATTTTCTGCAAGTGGCCACTGGCCTGACCAGTCATTTCCCCTAAATGGACCATTGAGGTTTCTAAAATGTGTATGTGTGTGTGGGTGTGTCTGTGTTGTGACTGGGATTTATATAGACACAGGCACAACCCCTCTGGTGCAGTTTCTTTCTTGTGTGTGTGTGTGTGTGTGTGTGTGTGTGTGTAGGCAGTGGACTGCAGGAACCACAGAGCCAGCACAGACCTTGCTGCTTCCTACAAAAAGGAGGCAATTAGCACTTTCCACTGCCTGCTGCAGTCTTTCCTCTCAGAGCCTTCCAGCACAAGTAACACTCTGAGTGTTTCCTTTCTCAACTCGCTCGTTTTCAACTCGTCATATTTTCAGGGGCTAAGGGAGGAAAAGTATGGTGGCTGGTTGCTATGACGACCAAGCGGAAAAGGAGCTGACCTTCTTCGGAATGTCTCAATCTTCTGCTCTATCGCTCTTTCCACTCATCTCTACCTCTTTTTTTAGTTCCCTTCGGCTGATTTTTCCTACTTTATTTCCCATTTTCATTGCTTCAAATGAGTGAATATACTTTTCTAAGAGAGAGATGCTTTCTGCATCACTGGTTGTAGGGCTGACACACTGTCTATAAATAGCTACTGCGATATTGCCTTTGCAGTACTGATACTGCGGAAGGCTGAAAAATGAAAATGAGTTTCTAGCCAATAAAAGTGCTTTTTTTTTGTGCTGGCCAAAATAAAAATAATGTTTTGGTCAGAAAAAAAACACAGGCCACACTTAACTAAGCAACTTTACCGACGAACCACTGGGTTTTTCTGTCAACATGAATTGGAAATCGCAATGCATTTTTTCCACACCGTGAAATGTTTGAGTGAAACAAGGTATTAGACCCATGGGGGTTCACTGAAAAATCAGCAATAGGAATCAGCATATTTAGCAACAGGATCACACTATCAGTATTTTGTCCATAGCATGCAGCAGTAGCTCTCATGATATTTACTCTTGTTATGATATTTACTCACCATCAGAAAAGAAAAGAAAAAGGTTCATCGCTGATTCACAAACAGATTTGACCAGAATGTTCAATAATATCTTTTAACACAGAGTTGTCACTAGGGACTAAACTGGAGGGGAGTTAATTAGCTCTCATTGCTTACTAATGATGATGGCTATAGGGAGCTTGCGAATTAAAAGTCACAGTCGCTCTCTTAACCAGTCAATATCTGTATCTGACACACTCACACACACATGCGCATTGCCCAGGCATCCAGACAACGGCTTAAGCTGTAATGAAAGCCACTGGTATACACTGCCCTGTCCCAAAGTCACAGTTCAGAATGTAGTGATGGATGACCAACCAAAATGGCTCTAAGTTTTTTCCCCCTCCATCCCTGCTGCATCAATCAGCTCTGTAGAACTAAGACTTAGCCTGTGTGCAGGGCATATTTTCCATTTAAAGCAATTAAGTACTACTTAACAAAAATGCAACCATAAGAGGTCACAAGCCAGTGATTCCTTGTGCCGGTCCCAAGTCCGGATAAATGCAGAGGGTTGT
>JBBIGA010000018.1:216819-224647 GCA_037576975.1 Alestes dentex | reverse complement strand
GAGAAGCAGTAAAAGAGAAGTGAATCCCCACGCACCGTTCATATTACATCCCACCACTTGCAGACAATGAGAGCATGGCGCCAAAGGCCTAAATAACACAAGGCTTTGAATTTCCGCTCTGAAAGCAGCTGCTGCACTGGAGACGTTGTCGCAGAGAAGTTTTCAAAGGAACGAATATGGTCTGGCAGAGAGAATATTTGAAGAGGAAAAGAAATCATCATTTTTTTTTTTTTACATAAAAATAAATAAATAAATAATAAACAGACCAGCACTACAGGTATGGTGCTTTGAAACTCAAATGTTGCTATAGCTGCAAAACAGAAAGACCATCAGTTTTCAGTGCATTAAAGGAAGGATGGAGTGGAGGATGCAGTGAAAGTCTGGGGGAATCCAGACTTTACTTGAATGACTAGAGTGGAATAGTGGCAATGCCTCTCGATGTTATGAGCAAATCATTTTTTTTTTCTTTTGGCAGAAAAAGTCTTCATGCTCTCTTTGGTTTAAGAGAAAGACAGTGATTAGTTTGCCAATGCTAAATATACACTTTATTGTTAATGTTTAATGTTAATATTAATGTTGTGTGCTGGGTGCTACTCAACTCTTTTTCTATTCTAATGTGTTATAGCATACACTTTGAGTAGTAGACACGTGGCGATTTTGATGAGGAAAACAAAGAGTACACTTTCTTTTCAAATAGATTTTTTTTTGCACCAAGTATATTGCTGCAGTCAGCCGCTTTTAGCTGATTAGGGAATACTGTGGTGTCTGACTACGTGGCTGTTTAATCTCAAAAACCTGATTAATCAGATTAGACTTTGGAGAATTAACCCGTTCATTCTAACAGATCAGAAGTTCCTATCCTATTTCACAGAGGAGTTTAAATCCTTAACTCCGTCTCTACAGAGGAACCATCATTATGAGAAACCTCAAAAGCCTTCTCAAGAGGTCTTATTATATCTTACATGTCCAGTAGGGGGCGAAAGCTAAATAAACAAATGGGGGTCTTATAAACCAAACTGTGCAATTTTAGCAATCCGCTTTGCTCTGTAGTCCCTCTTAACAAAACAGGCAGAGGGGAAAATCAGCTAAACAAAAACTTTATAAACACGGAAGCAAAGTAGGGAAGTATTTAGCTTATCTGACAAAAAAGGAAGCATCAAAACTATACAATTATCTGTAATCGATTAATCTTTTATGACACAGCAACCATTTATGACACCTTTAAGCACTTTTTTGAAAATTTATTTAAGTCACAGCTACAACCTCTTAATGGCCCCATTTATAGAAAAGAAGTGTTTGGGCTATTAAAGGACCGCAATTTGGGACCTTTAATAGCCCAAACAGGTTCAGCTGAGAATTTTATAAAGTGTTTCTTGACTCCTTACTAGATATGCTCAACGATACTTCTGGAAAGGACGCTTTTCCTACATCTATGAGAGAGTCAAATCTCTTTAATTCTGAAGAAGGGCACACAGCCTGAGGACTGTGCCGCCTACAGGCCTATGTGGATCTGAAACTCCTCTCCAGTATATTTGCAACACAGTTGATAAAGTCCCAATGAAAACACTTTGGCTTAAGGTCACATTTCAGTGTGTCCCTGGACTATCAGGCATGTTCGTTACACTGCAAAGAGAATGGATTTTAGAAAACATGGGAACCCATTATGTGCTAGACTGGTCTAGATGTTTCTAGTACTCCAGCAAGATTGTTTACATAGCTCATTCCTGTGTAATCTGCATAAGTAGACATGATCCACTTGAGTTATTCACCTGTCTAGATGTATGAATCTTGTTCTGTTTTGTTTTATTGGGTTGTGTTGACATATGTTTGTTTGTGTATTTCATAATGTTTGTGTATTTCATAATGTCTCTTGTATTATACGTGAAAATTAAAAAATACATACATAGAAACTTGAAAGAGTTGCTTTTCAAAAGTTCTACTGTACCATATATCACGCAATAAAGAAACTTTGGTGCTTCAGAATTAATAGCGGTGTTTAGGAAAATGCCCAAAAATAACAAATGAAGGGGCTCACATACAGTACAGTAGGTTACATTAATATAAGCCAGACAGGTGGGTAGCCAGAAGTATGCTCTCGATGTTCCGCTCCCTGTGGAATGGTATCTCATTCCCTGTCTTTGGAGTGACAGAGCTGATGCCACCTTTTGCAGCTGTCAGCATTTTAGCCAAGCCTTCCCAATCACAGTCAACGCCATATCACCGGTGGTACAGAGTGCTCCCCTGAGGGACAACGACTGCAAGTGACAGCTAACATCACGTAGAGGATGGCACTTGAAAGATGATTGGCGATGACTTTTTTTTTAGCACTGCAGTGGTGACAGGTAAGTGGGAATATGATGGTCTGTGGGGTTGAAGGCCATGTGTGGGGTTGAAGTAGAGAAGAAGGTTGAATCTGACTGCATGGCTGGTTCCTGGCTTCGCGTTCTATTCTGAGATAAAGCATGCAGGGCCTGAAGCTTAGGTCTGTGACAAACAGAGCGGGAGAGCACATTTTCTACTCCTTTAAAAAAAGGCGAGAAGAAAATCTTCAAAGGGGCTCCTTAACCTGAAGTCCTTTGATCCAGAAATCTATAAGGCCTAGATGTTTAATAAAAAAGAGCAGGCCCCTCCCCCCCTTACACTCGCCCCATAGCCACACATCGTCAATCACCCCTTTCTCATCCTTTCGGACAGAGAGTAATTGGTTTGCTTTGGAAAAAGAGATAATCAGGTGTAATTTCAAAGGCTGCCTGTCACTATGGATTGTACATGGGAGGAGGTAGATAACAGTGGTCTTCTGTGTACTTGGCTCTCCGCCAACAAAAAAGAATTGCCTTCTGTGCTTTTAAGGCAGGACTTCTTGGAGAGATATTCTCAGAGACTCTGACAGATCAAATCAGCTCCTTCTTCACACGCATCCCTGCCTGTTCAGGCCAGGCGGTTGCACTGTCAAGTCTGGGAGGAAAGTGCGTGGGCTGCAAGGGTCAGAAAGGTGATCTCTCGCAGGGACTTCAGTGAAACCTGCCAAACTAATCTGCCTCGTGGCCAGGAATCCTCGCCTGCTCTTCCCTGCTGTGCCTTGGGGTGGCCGTTCCATCTCAGAGTCGAGGCACACTCTGTTATATGTTCCTGCGTCTTCAGAGCTGCTCTGTGACTGAGGCGTCTGCTCTTACATTAGAGCGGCAGAGCATGAGAGGTACTATATTATTGGAAATAACATCCTTCAGTTCGCTTCTGTGACCAAATGATATTTTTTGTGCTGGAGCATAACCTTTACCACTTTTGCAAAGTAAAAAAAAAAGAGAAGCAAAGAAGCTGTTAAATGTTAGTGGTGACCAACAAAAGTAGCTTTCCAAAAAAAAGAAAAAAAGAAAGAAAGAAAAAAAAAAGACATTATGCAGTCTTTCTTTCCTGTGTTACCAGCCCACCATATCAGCACGCTTTCAGAAAAAATCTAGAGGCTGTGCCGAATTTATCTGTTTAATCAATATCTGTGGCTCATTTCTCCAATTATCTGTTTTAACAAGGCAGGCAATGTGGCAATGCACAGAGAAGCTTAAAGCAGAACATGCTTTGTTTTTTATATAACTTTAATAAATCTGTTACTGTAGTCTACTATCTTTATTACTATTAATTATTATTGTCTGCTGCTAGACCAAAGAAATCTCCTGAACACTCAACATTTCTGTTTCATCCTCTTCACGTATGAAGTGTACTTTTAAAACCAAACTTTGGCCAGACCTAATTAATTTGGAATTAGAACTTACTTAGAGGGGGTGGACTGAATGAGATGGGTGAGTTGGGGTGGGGGGCAGAACAATGGGAAAATAAGAACAAGCCCAAATCTATTCACTGGAGCCCAGGAGTGTGTTTTAATTA
The DNA here is from genome assembly GCA_037576975.1 of Alestes dentex. Lineage (NCBI taxonomy): Eukaryota > Metazoa > Chordata > Actinopteri > Characiformes > Alestidae > Alestes > Alestes dentex. The sequence continues at coordinate 220,768 of JBBIGA010000018.1, read as the reverse complement.
GGCAGAGACTCCTGGGAGTAAGCTGTGCATCTCAAGCGGACCTGCGGGTGCCCAAGCCATTTTCAAACACTTTTAAAAACGACTCCCCGCAGACATTTGATGTTTCACTTGCCGCAGTGCCTCGGCTACCAAATAATCTCTGCAAAAAAGAACATTTTGTTTCAAGCATGCAGCTATTCCTCAAACACTCGACTTCATTAAGACAAACCTCCAGTGCTGTTTATTTGGTAGAAGCCACAGATGTCTGGGAGTGAAGTGAACATTTAAATATGCCAGTACTGAAACCAGAGTTACTGCAGCAAGGAATTGGCACAACAAAAATATGTACTTTCAAGTGGTAAACACTCTCCTTCAAGTGTGTTGAGGATAAAACTAGTGCTACTGTGGGAAGACACAAGGAAATATTTATAAAGATTAGATGTCGAAAGGGACTGAGATAAGAAACACTTTGAACAGACCCAAAATAAATAAAATATGCCCCACAAATCATCTGAATCAGAATCAGAAACCTTTTTGATCCCAGAGGAAATTGTTTATGTAATGACTACAAAGACACACAGAGACAAGAATAATATAAAAAAGAAAGTCTAAATGGTACAATAAAAATCTGTAGAAAAACCTCAGTATGGAAATACACTGTGCTAAGTGAATTCTAAGGACACAGATGGTAGTTAAGAGTACGTTATTGCACTTAATACAGACCAATAGTGTATAAGTATGTACTATTGACATAAGTAGTGATATTTCACATGGTAAGACTATTGCACATAAGATATTGCACATAATGAAGTGATTCGGCATCCATTTAGAAAATGTCCCATGATACTGCACATGGTAAGACAACGGCACATAAGGGTTAGGGCTAGGCTAATAATGAAAATGTTTTAGACCCTGATAAGAACATTGCACAACATTGCATATGGTAGACTACTGCACATCATAGCAAAATAATGCACATACAAACACTGGGACGCAGTGATCATGTTTTTCCCCACACTGTTCTGCACCAAATCCAATTAAACAAGACTAATTAAGCATGCAGTTGCTCAGTTATTTAAGAGCTGATAATATTTAGAAAGGCAGATTGTGGCAAAATGTGATGTAACTGATTATGATATCGATAAACATTACCAAACCTTAAAAACTTACTTTGAAACTTGTTTGATAAGATTGTGTCATTTCACTTCATAAATTACCTAATGGCAACTTTAACATGTGGGTCATTTAAAAAGTTTGAGAAGCTCTGAAACAGGCATGGTTTGAAGCAGAAACTTCAACCATAAAGACTTTCTGAAACACTGAAATACAACAAATCCATCAGCATTTAAAGTGCTACAGTCACTGCAGACATTATATTTTAGGCATCCTTGAACGATTATTTAAGTGTCTGTCTCAGCCCTAAGTCAGCACACTGTGCCTGGTCTATTGGAAGAAAAGGCATAATCGTTCCTACAGCTTGATTTTCAAAGCAGAAGGGAGCTTGCAATGATGACAGCCCATTCTTAAAAGCCCAGTGTCTCTGGCCTGACTCTGATATGAGAAATGAGGAACAGAATGTGTGTCATAGCAGTATTCAGGCTGTGATACATACTACAGCACGAAGCATCTCAGAGCAGAAGTGTACACTTCTGTGGCTTCAAAGAACACTTTTTTAAGAGTGCAGCTCTACCGCCTCGGTTTGGCATGAGCTGCTTCCATCCAAAGGAATGAGTTCCTTAAAGCATGAAAAGCGCAGACTGATCCAAGGTCAGCACTTTCACTTAGACATTTTAAACCTCGGGCACAAGTTCCGTCAACACACGCTTGTTGCTGAATAAGGCATGAGGGCACAGGTTTTTCGTAAAGGCGTATGAATAAATGAAAGAGGATGTGAAAGTAAAAGCACAAGGGCGCAGTTAGAGGAATACAGGTTCACACCTGGCTGGTCATATTGACTCCAGCAGTCAGAGATGCCATGGGCAATAGACTGGGTCAGCGGAAAAGAACCTAATTTTCCACAAGTTATCAGCAGGGCATATTAAAAATGACTGCTGTCAGGATGGCTCATGGTAAAAATATGCTCCGTCACTGGGAAAGAGCACTTAAGGTATCCAATCTGATAATTGGATGTTAAGAATTTTTTTGCTTGATGTTCTCCCCAGTTTAACTCTACCAATTAGGACTTCCCCAATCATACAGTATCACCCAGACCAAGAGGGTGAAAGCACACACGTCTTCCGAGTCACGTGAAGCCCACCACAGTTTTTTGAACTGTCACAATGTCACTGGGCAGCTCAAATAGCTTAGAGAACACAAATTGCCAGTTTTGTTACATCAGCTACCAGACACCAACTAGTATTGCGCTTAGTGATGGGGGAGAGTGAAGACTCCCTGCCACGGACGGATTACGATCTCCCAGTGATTAGGCCAGTTAGAGATTCGCCCCTTTCTGAAGCCCCCAAAGTTTTGTTTGTACTATGAAGGATTCAAATGTACATGGACAATATCGTTTCATCTAACAGTTTACTAGCCACTTATAAATGCGTGATTGATTGTGCGTTTATGTGCTGTTTGCTACACTGTATTACTCCTTTAATGAAATCCTTAATGAAGGCTTTTTTCAGTAGTATTTCAGAATCTTTGAAATATTATGCACAGTTTGCCACTGCTAAGTAAAGTCCATAGATATTGTTTTAATTTAATTTATATTTATTGCAGATTATTCAACAGTGAATAATCGTGAATTAAATGAGTAATTTCACCGAGCACACAGAGAGCTTTATTCACAGATTTGGGGTCTTTAGTGCCGTGAAAGCCATGCATTTGTGCACTCATCATGGATAAACAGACCTCCCTAAATGCCTGTTGTCTCACTGTCATTGTGAGTGACAATAATTACCTCGGCCTTAATGAGTCAGACATCTGTGAAGCATCAAAAACAGTAATTAGACCCATAAAGAGTTGGTTACAAGACAGGTATTTTCTGGGTGCAACAGTGCTGTTCGCCAGGGCAAGAGCCATCAGTGTACATAAGATTGTGCTCTAGTATACTACAACTGTATATTATAACATCCTATCACAGTGTAGATGATCAATTCTGCATGAGCTAAATTTTCTCAGTGGAAAATAATGAGGATCTGTAGGTCTTGGTGAGCTATGACGCTCTCCCAGGAGAGCTCTTCTTTAAAACGGCCATCTGTGGCACAGACATAGGCGCTGCAGATGAAGCCTCTAGTTGGAGCAGAATAGCAGAAGTGACAGCACTGAGCAAGCTGAATAATACATTATCCTGACTACATCTGAACATGACTTGACCACTCTAGAGAACACCATACCAGGTGCTTAAGTACAGCCAGACTGCAATGTATGGGTACGTGTATCAAAATATTCAACATTACTGTGTCCTAGACAGTGAATATAGGTTAATAGACAGAGTTGTGTTGCTCTTTTGTGCCTTGTCCACCCTCTTTCTGTTACAAATGGTCTTGAGTGCCCCCCCCCCTTTCGGAGCATTTTTCAAACTCATGGTACAGTTACCTAAAACTAGCGAGTGTTGTTATACTTTAACCCTCCTTTTTTCTTTTTAGGAATCCTAAAAAGAGATTTTTTTAGGACACCGTTTCATTACATTTCTTAATATATAAACCCATTTCTGTAGTGAAGTGAAATCAGAGGGAGTCAACATAAATATAGATCGTAGCAGCTGAACTTCCACAGAAATCACTGACTTCTGATGAATTTCCCTATTTGAAAATAAAAGACAAAACTGTTCATATGCCAGAGCTACAAAATCCTTTTGAAGATTTCACATTTGAAAAATATAACATTTTGGAGGAAAAGTCAGAGATTCAAGATTGTGTTGGTTTGGACATGTGCTGAGGAGAGACTCTGGGTCTGTTGGGAGAAGGATGCTGAGGATGAAGCTGCAGGGAAGAGGAGAAGAGGAGGGTCTAGTAGGAGGTTTATGGAT
>JBBIGA010000018.1:152237-165792 GCA_037576975.1 Alestes dentex | reverse complement strand
CATTGCATCGAGGGGGCATTACAAGTGGCATCAAGGTTTTTGAAAACAAAGATTATATTAAACATTTACAAAAAGACATTATATACATTTCTAAGAAGTCATCGTAGCCATATAAATCAATTCAAAGTCAGCACGTGGGCTAAGCCTAATTCAATTTCATCCATGGTGGACCTGATGAATCCTTTATAGGAACTCTGTGCACTTTACAGCAAAAATATTTACTTCTGTTTATTCCAACAGAAAGACTTCCTATCATATAGGAAAAAATGTGCTCCTTTGCAAATAGCAAGTTAAAAAATCCAAGGTTACATATTCCATTATTACACTTTAACTTCCCAAAACTGAAAGAACCTTATCTGAAATCCAGTAAAAATGTGCTGAAGGTTAGGATATGCTCACCAGACCAAAAATATAGTTGTACGCATCATTTCTTTTCCATTACTTGGTTGCATAGATTTGGGCCCATGCACCCTGTAGCTGTCATCCTGGAATGTAGGAGAGTGTAAATATTGTTATAGCTAAGGTGAAATGATGCATGTGACCAATTTTTGGTCAATGGCACTTACACCAATTTTTTTTTTTTTTCCTATGTAGATCTACAGTTACCTGTATTTACTGAGACAAAACATGGCCATTTTACCAATGCTGTGAATTGTCATGTTATGGTTTAAAATACTTTTCTGCAACAAGTTAGAAATACGTCACTGTGTTTTTAGCCCAGCTGTTCCAGAGTTTGAAAGCAAACAGGACAAAGCTTGACTGTACAATCAAATAAACAAATGCAGACTTTTATGGCATGAGCTGTGCAGTAGTCCCAATCATGTAGTGGAGGTAAAGCAATGGGTTTATTGTGCTCCACGAATCATAATACAGTAAATGTTTTTTGTTTTTTTTAACTTGAGTAGTTCCTCTAATCTCTTAGTTCTTTTGCTAATATACAGTTGTGGCCTAAACTCCTGTAGCATTTCGGAATGTGGACTGATGATGGCTAATAAAAGAGCATGCATGTCTAAATCATGTTTGTTTTGTATGTGCAGGTTCGGTGTGCGTTTTCCCTGCATGTCGGACGCATACGATAAAGACCTGGCCCAGCTAACCAGGCAGACGGCCGAGGAGCAGGGCTACACCTCTTTCCTGCGGCAGGGAGTCTACTGCATGCTGTCAGGACCCACCTTCGAGACCATAGCGGAGTGCAAAGTACTTCGGCTGCTCGGGGCTGACGCTGTGGGTGAGTACAAAACCCACCAAAACAGATGGATGGTATTATGTATGAAGCCATCCTGTTTGACTTTCATTTTATGTTTCAGGTAGATTTGAGTACATCAATAAGATGCACTGCAAACCAGGTCAACAATTTGAATGTTCTGAGGGAATTTCCGTAGGACTTGTTAGGAACTTGGACTTTAAAAATGTAACCAAATCTCGCTGGGGAAGATAAAAATAGGTTCCAGTTGTACGTGAATTGCTTCTTTTTTGCCTGATGCAACAGCCAGAGAAATTCTGTGCAAAATGATACAGCTTTGGGTTTGTAAGAAAAAGAGGGTATACTTTATTTTGACTGTGCGTACAGACCTGTTATGCATAAAAAAACAACATCTATAACTTGCTGTGTTTTGACATTAAAACAAACAATAAAAAGTGCAGACTCAGTACTGTTGATGTAGACTTTTATACATAAGTATAACCTGCAATAAACTCAATAAAGCTGATTAGCCATAGATCATTATAAAATGATCATCATAAAAAGTTCAGCTAGCATCCTACTTTTATTGAAAATCGATTTCATTCATAACATCATCAAGAGAGAACCTAGAAAAAAAAAAAAAAAAACAGCAGCATTTTCTCCCCGAACAACAGCGCATCATGATAGTCACATCCACTGTGTGATCTCCCTGTAACTAGTGCTTTAGGCTCCAAGGTAGGAGAGCAGAACAATCTAGCAAGAGATGTAAAAAAGAGATTTTACACAGTTAGGTTGAATAAAGAGTGGTCATGTCAAGTCAAGAACTGTCCATAAAATATATTACATTAATACAATTTAATCTTTCAGTTTACTTACATCTTTCATTGTATTGATGTAATATATTTTGCGGACATGGAAAAACACCTTTGAATCAAGTTCATTTATTCACTGCTATAGAGAAAAGTTTTTTTGTTAACTCAGTTTGCTTCAGTACCAATGTGTAAAATAGCCGTTGTTTCTCAAGGCCTTCTAAGCCTTCAGAGAAGACCTAATGATTTCTGGGAACAAAGAAAATACATAACTGTAATTAAAGTTTATTTTTATTTCATAGATCATGCTTGTTGATTTAAATTCTGTTTAAGGATTGCAGTAGTACCATTTTTTATTGTGTTCTAGGCATGTTTTTTGGGGTAGGAGAGTTGACACTTTTGTTGGTCGCAACTCTCATTCAACAGAACTAAAGGATTTTCCCCATCCTTAACTTCACCGATCGAAAAAAACTCACCTAGAATGCTAGAAAGGCCTGAAACATTACTAGTGCCCCCTATACCATAGCCCCCTATAACATAGGGGCTCTAGCAGAAATATCTGAAAAGTGGGTTGCAACCTTGAACAGAAGACATAACTCTTCATAGTCATAATTTGCCACTGGTGCAAATGATGTACACTACAGGGCGTAGTTTCATAAATGGCCATGTTTTTAATCTGCTGCTCTCTGTTTTTCTGACTGTTCTGTAGGGATGAGTACGGTTCCTGAAGTGGTGGTGGCACGCCACTGCGGCCTGCGCGTTCTCGGTATCTCACTCATCACCAACAAGGTGGTCAGCGACTATGACAGTGAGGAGCATGCAAACCATGAGGAGGTGCTAGAGATTGGTCGCATGCGCACTAAAGACCTTCAGCATCTGGTCAGTCACGTGGTAGCCAAGATGTAGTCCCACAATTCCCTGGCGTCTGAGCAACCAGAGCTATATAACCATTAATAATTGTGGATTAAGCAGTATGTTTATGAAAGGCATGTGAAAAATGAAACGAGTGCACTAATTACAGACTCATAGACTATATTTTATTAGCAAAGAGTGGTTTATGATAATGTTTTATTTGCACCAAATGGCATTGATTTGACACTTTATGTTTGATCTCACTAAAATTCTGGTCATGTGACACCGTCCACTTTAGCTTTAAAATGACTACCTATAGACAAAGCACATTTATTGCCCAAGGAAATTGTCCATGACTGGCAGTCTTCCAGTTCCTATCTATCTACAGTGACCAGTTTTAAGACCAGTGTTACACAGTGTACACTGCACTCCAAATAAGTATATTGTTGAATGTAGGAATGTTACCGAGCCCAGAGACATGCTTTACGAAATGATTATATAAAATCACATGATACTATTTTACTGCTCGTTTATTTAAAGACAAAATGATCTGCCAGTATAGTATAATAGCTCCACTTGGAAAATTGACCTAAAATTTGTACTTAATGTCTACAAACAGATTGAATGTCCTTGTAATATTCTTAAACAAAGTCATAATGATAAATATTACACGTATCATCTACATTTAGGGTGCCTAAAATATTAAGGCAAGAGGCATTAAAAAGCTTATGTAGTCATTCTTACTGAGATTGATTGGTTTGTTCATCCAACATAAATATGCCAAAAGAACTGTTAAGGGGAAACCTGGCCTAAATTATGTTTATAGCATTTGGTAGATGTTACCCTAATTGTCCCATCATAATACAAAGTCAAGTAATGTAGCATTATCCATAGTCTTATCTATGGAGGCTTATTGATACAATATATGACGTGATGCTTCGTTACCCTGTGGCGTAAAGCTTCGAACTTGACAAAATTTGACCTGCTTCATCACTACCCAGGAGTGGACCGGCAATCTGTGCGTTCCGTCCAGTGCACAGCCATCGGCCTGCCCTTCTCCCCGGGACGACAAAATGTTTTTTGTCACTACCACATTCTTTAGAAGAACCACATAACACCATTAAAAACTAATTCTTTTCTGGAGTGGTCATCTTATGCACTGTAATGTGGTACGTCTAATTTATTATCTATTTCTTACAAGAGATGATATGTGTTCAGTGGAAATGACAAAGGTAATATCAACCTTCTTCTCTTTAGACTGGAGTTAGAACGGCTAACACCCTCCACCCAGCAGTCTAGGGTTTGTTTACCTGCTTGCTAAAGAACCAGGTGTCCTTGGGCAGGACTCCTAAAGCTTTATTTATTAAAGCTTTATAGTGTTGTTTCCCTTGCCAAGATATCAGTAGCACATGTATAACCCAACAGACTTATCTGAAGTTTAGTCTACACGTAGATACCTTCTTATTCCAGTGCCGTAGAACAAACACACGAACATGAGGTCCTTGACTTTTTTTTTCCTTCTTACTAGTATTCATACATCACAACTAGTGAAAAACAAGTAATATTGTTAATTCACCAAGCAGATAGAAATAGTCAATAGTTGGAACCAAAGAAGTGGATGTTTGTAAAAAAATGTACGGCAAGGAAAAGTGCCTGCAAAAATATTTTTACAAGAGACTACCTAATAGCTGCTTTATATTCTATTCTGCTAGCTACACTCATTCTCAGTTTTCATAAATGCCAAAGTAGCCCTCAGACGATCAATTTTCAGGCCAAAATAATGCTGGCAATTTAGAAATGAATGTAGGCAAGTATGCCATGCCGCCGTTACTTAAGGAAAGTGTTGCAGAACAAACTAGTATAGATAGACTTCAAGTGGACAAACAACAGCTACAAGGGCTCAGGGAGACTAATTAAGCCCACTGAGGGTGAACGTTTTACATCAGTCAGGCATTCTCAATCAAGAAACATACCTCTTGAATGTCAGTAGTTAAAGAGGTCCTGCTCTCTGTCAACTTTGCTGATTTCTTCCTTGAGGACAGAGTAGTCTTCTGTGGTACAGAACTGTGCAATGCGTTTCAAGATAATAATCGTTTTATCTGTCTTTAGTTGTCCAAATATACAATGCCTACTAAGCTGTCACATTTTCTGTAACAACATGCAGAATATTCTGTCTGCACAAGACTACCCTACCGTAATTTTTACTTTGAAATAAATATATTAATATATGAACTAACTATGGCCTATATTGTATATCTCTATACACACACATCTTATGTGTTCATTGATTTCCCAGAATAAACCAGAATAAATGCTGTTTATCATCATCCGCACTTTGTGTTCTGGGGTGAGTAATCCACCAGTGATGCAAATGATTATCTGCCAGTGTGTGTATCCATCTGAGTTTTGAGGGCAGGGCATACGTACCTTCATACCATACATACTGCATCCACACATCTAGTCTCACACATATGTTGAATCACTGAATCAAATGACTTTATGCCAAAAAAAACCTCCATTCACTTCATTATTGATTTATTCCGCTGCTGCGTCCCAGAAGTGGAGCTGAAATGAATTATTAAGTTTGAAAAATTTACAGTGGAGACATCTTAAGCAGGAGAGCAAACCCCTTCAGCTAGTATACAAGAGGAGACACATACACAGTGTTTACAGATGAGAAAGCCAATGAAACATGACTGACATTTGAGATAATTGCGTTTGTGGACGTTCAGGGAATGAATCCGTCGTCGCCAAATGCTTAGCACTCACTAGCTGCATTTGAGATAAAGGCCAGGGAATGAAGCAATCAAGCAAAACGAACATTATTGTTTCAAAATGTGCGATTTGATGTTAAGGGTTTGCTTGAATGCATTTCTCACAACAGAATTCAAATTTCTTAACGCAGCGTCCCAGAATGAAACATCATTTCTTGTCCAAAATACAGTACTACATTCCAAACTAAAGCCCTTGTTCAGCACTTTGAAGACTGGACTACACATTTGTTTAATGCAACATCATTCACACTTAGAAGCTCAAGCCATTGCACTCTTTATATACTGCTGCAGCTCTTCTTGAATTGAAAACTTTCTGGCACAATTATCTGTTTCAGGTGACTTTGCTGATCCTGAAGTTCTAGCTTAATGCAATCAAATAATGCAGTTGACTTTGCCATTTTCAAGGCTGCCTTTCCACAGACACTTAAATAAACCTTGCTCACTGTCTAGGATTAACAAGTAATGGACACACCATTATAATCTTTATGAATATTAACATATTCAGGTCAGGTTATTGATTATACCCATGCCACCAGTGGTTGACAAAGTACACATTCAGTTTCTTCATTTAAAGTATAGATATTATGGGCAAATGATTACTCAAGAAAAAAAATGTGTATGTGCGTTGGTTATATTTTATTTGTGTTAAACAACAAAATACTTGCCTTAAGATGCCCTTAAGTATTAAAAGTCCGACATGCTACAATCCTCAGCAATCATTGCGCAAACACATCGTACAAGCACTGGGAGATCCTGTAGCATCAGCTTTAGTGTATCTTACACTAAATCTTTAGTGTATCTTTAGTGTATCATAAACAAAATAGTGATTCTATTATTCAGCACAAAGTTGACACCAGAGACAAGTTTTTATAATTTAACCCACACTCTAAATTGTAATAATTTTTGAAGACAGATGCAATAAGACATTTGGCTTTCTAGCTGTGATGTTAGCTCTCTGGCTTTGTTGTGCATTTACCAGGCCACAATGGCATTTTAAATCCATCCCAAAACAGCAGGAGTTTTTCAAAGGTTACTCTCATGCTTATAATACGTAATCAGAAGGGTTTTTTCCTAGTGTTTAAAGACTAAAATCTGACCATCACTGGATGTGAGTAGGCATGATTACTACAGCTATACATATATATATATATATATATATATATATATATATGGTATCAGATACCATTATATATTTAAAAAATATTGAATCATGTCCATGCCACGCAGCACTGTCATGATCGAGTTCATAATGCAGAGATTTAAAAGCAGCAGTTTACTGACGGTTAAAGTGTTGTCCCTTTGATTTCTTCTCCACAAGTTTGCTGCTGACTCATCGATGTCATCCTACTGATTAACTTTAGCAAATTCACAGCTGACCAAACTCATAGGCACTGGGACTGAAGACCTCAGTGGAGAGTGAAGCATGTATCAATCCATCACTGTTCTGGACAGAGCTGGCCCACAGCGCAGCACTTTAATCTGATCCTGTGCAGGAAATATTCTCTCTCTCTCTCTGACAGGAGGAGCCATCCAGATCGCTGACTTTTGACAAACCTACAAGACCTTATTTGCCATTTGTGCGGCATTCAGACTTGCTAAACGGCTGATGAAGGAATTGGTGAATTTACACATTCTTCTTTGGCAGTCAAAATTTTTCCTTAATTTTGCCCTGGAGCTACAAGGCTAATATAACTAGAGTAATAACCAATTAACTCTGAGTAAACTGCTGTCATAAATCATCCCACAAATTGCATTGAGTACATTTCTGTTCCATACTGTGAGGTGCTTCAGAATGAAACATGTTACTGGGAAGGGTCTCTGTACTTACTGAGTGTTTTTGCTGGATTACAGGTTGAGGCTGAGGGAGGGGAAGCTGCAGATGCGCTGTCAGTTGAGCCATAAACATTATAGCATAATGATTAGTGTGCTTAGCATGTCCAGGGACACGAACTAAAAATGAATTGAAATTTTGATTTCAGGTTAATCTTGGCTTCTTTCTGCAGGCCCCCTTGTGTTTATTCCGACAACAGAATGGAAATTGACTTCTGATATTTTCAAGCAATGCAGTCAAATAAAATGACTCCTGTTTTCAAAAACGGGTTACATAACTGCAGCTTCTGTGATCTAAAAACTGGTACAATTTAAAATAGTACTTTAACATACTAAAAGCGCTTATGGAACTTTTTGACCTACCCACCTAAAAAAAGCAAAGTTGGCTTCTGGTTTTGTGCATCGCACTCATTCTACTAAAATACATTACACCAACATCCATCAAACCATTATCTAAGCTGCTTATCCTAATGAGGGGTCATGGGAATTGCTGGAGCCTATTTCAGTTCTCATGGGGCAAAAGGCAAAGACAAACCCCGGACATTTTCTTCAACAGTACTAAAGAAAAAATAAATGATATAACTGAAGGACCTTCAAGACAGGAAGAAATTGCATTTCATGGCCAGTGTGAAAATAGATTAAAGAAATGATTGTAGTGTTAAACTCGGTATAGATATTGATTTAACAGTAATGGTTTTAATGGCGGCCTTGTTCAGGGGCAGAGCATGATGGGTATAGCTGGATCACTAAGGATGGGTTTGAACTGATCATTCAAAGATCAGGCCCACGCCTCTAAAGACGGTATTTTCGTTTGCAATGGGTGGATTATTAAATTCAGTGGAGACTTGAACCTGACTGAGCTGTGTCTGTGCTGATCATCTGAAAGATTCCTCTTTAAGTCCTCATCAATACCCCATTCTTCATAGCCTCCGTGGGAGATCAGTACAATGCTCCATACAGTGGCTGAACATTTTGTGTTGGTTTGAAATTGTTTCACTTTTGCTATTGACTTGTCAGTGTATTTGTACACACATGACTGGTTGTCCTGTCTTATGTCTCATTTTAAAATGAGTCTAAAAAACACCTTTTAAGAGAATGAACAGGGCTGAAAAGATAGATATATGCAAATGTGTCAGTGTTGGTGACATAACAAAATAAATACATTTAAATCAAGCTTTTATGCAGCCTTATTTTCTATACATGGATTGGGAAGTGAATGGTACGCTTTTTTTCATAATGAATAAGAATGTTTACCACACATGTTGTCAAAAAAACTGACAAAACGTAACAAATAATTCTCATTAATCATTTAAAGCAACAATGTACCTGCTATGTTAAAACATTTGATCTGCATGTGGACACTAATTTTGTTACAGTATAAAATTTCTCATTTAAAATAGATGTTCAGGACTGATGCCTGGTTGTAACACAGCAGTTTGAGTATCAGGTAGCTTTGTGCAATAATGGGCTGGAATCTGCATTAGATGGTTTGAAACCCTGTGCTTTCACAGTCAGCCTCTGTTATCAAGTCGATTGACAGGCAGGAAGTGTGCTTATGCAAGGGCCTGTTATCTGATATGATCTTCAGGACAAAAACGTCAGTCAGTGTGTTCTGAAAGTGACAGTAAGTTAATATGATCGGTGAGGGACGGTCAGTCAATAGCCCATCTGGCATCGCCGCCGCCCTCCACTTGGCCAGGCACCAGCAGGGTGGCTGCTGATGGGCGAGTTGAGGAGTACAGAAAGTCTTTGTTCAGCAGAGATGCCTCAGTCTATTTGCTCGGCCGCTTTTGTCACCGCGCAATCGATCTGCTCAGAGTTTATCGAGGAGGCAAGGGCAGATGGATTATCATTTTGGAATGAGAGGCGTCACCAGGGGAGATGTGATTAAGACATCGACCCCTATGCTGCTTTGATGTTCACACTTCTGTGACTTTCTTTCTCTTTTTTCTTTCTCCTGTATCACATCCTTCTTTCTGCTGAGATCTCTCTTATTATTTTTGAAGTTGAAGGTCCACGCTGGGGAAAATTAACTACTGTAGCTCTCTTAAGAAAAATCTCTGGGCTTAAAGGAATTTTCCAGTGTTTTTCGCAAAATCTCTACATTAATCTCTCTGTGGTGTACCACCAGTTACCACAGTTAATTTCAACACACTTCAGTGTACTTAATAAAAGAACATAAGAAACCTTTGACTCAAACCACATTCATAGCAAACACTAATTTTCAGGTGCTTTATCAAAATGTTGTCAGTTACATTTTGATTTGCTATCCTTACTGCCATTTGTATACACTTCTGTGCATCATTGTTTTCTTAAATCAAAACAAGAAAATGTTTTTAGCTAAATTCCATCTAGGCGGTAGCAGCAACACTCAACACCTCTGCATATTGTGACAACAGCAAGCTATTCTGAGCAAGATACGGTCATTCATTTGATTTAAAAATAATAATTAATAGCCTCTCCTCTTTTGGGAAGGCTTTGTGTTGTAACATTCCCATGAGGATTTAACTGTATTCGGTCAGGTACTGATGTTATACATTTTATACTGAAGGTATTTAATGAGACCAAAGGTATTCCATACTCTTCTGAAAAGCTACTGAAACTAGACTGCACAATTGTGCTGCTCAATGTGTTCTTTTGAATTCAGCTTTGTTTCCAACAGAGGCAAACTTTAGTTCTCATGCTTGTCCCACTTGTCCTCTGAAATAAAATAGGCACGGCTTAGCTACAGTAACATGCGATTGATTAAGCAGCTGTCAGGGGCCTGTATTAAATATACCTTTGATGCAGCTTTGGCATGCCTACACCAGGAGATGAATCCACTTACATGAAAAAAAGCTGACTCTAGAGAGTCCTGTCTGCAGCAAGCCACCTCTGAAAGTGTTTCTCGCACTTTGCGTCTCAAGCCTTTTCGAGTCATGAAAGTATGTCATCATGTGCTTATCAACAGACATACCACAAGATATGTTAGTTTGTTGTTTTATTATAACTCTGTTTTGACATTAATCTGCCTCTACATGTCATACGTAAACTATGGCCTGTTGGTTGTTTTGGATGTCGATTAAGTGGCCTTTTCTGTCAAAGTAGGCAGTTCTCATTTATGCTGAGTGATGAAACCTACCAGACTTTCCGAGGTCTCAATTACAAGCAGTCAATAGTTTTCCTTCCTTTCTGAGTACAGGGAAGTTTTTGTTTGCTACAGTACACTTTAGGTTATTAAGGATGGGGCAATTAGCTGTTCGGATTGAAAAATGCCAGAGTACTCCTTCAGCCGTGTCCTTGAAGAATTCCATTCAGCCCAAATGTCATTATAAGACACAGGGATATTCCCATCATGTGTTTAGATGAACAGCAGCATTCTCTGGGTGGCTTCTTCCTTTTTTATTCCTGCATACAGGAGGGTGGGGATAAAGGGTGTCTCTACATCAGTAGTGAAGATTGAAGTGCAGTGTTGATTAAAATGAGATGAAAAAGAGAGAAATAATGGACTGGTGGGGGGGGGGGCTGCAATGTCTGGGGAGGAGGGCAGAAAAGCTGGCTTCTTGATCTAAAAATGGATTCCAGTGGGGGTGATGCTGTATGTGTGTGTGTTTGAGATGTGAGCGTTGTGAGTAAGCTGTGTGTATAATGTGTATTTTGTGAAGTATGGGCTACGGATTGAGGAGAACCACCAGAGTAGACACAGGTTCATCAATCATTATTTCATTTTCTCACACCTCACTTTCATGACATCCCCGCTTCGTATAGGCTTTTCACTCGCTGCCACACCATTCTCATACAGACCAAAATAAAGTATGTTCAGCAAAACTGGATATAGGGGCCATTAAGCTGCATTAAAAGCAGTGATTTACTGCAATGGACTACAATGGGAAGCCCAAGTGATAGCTGTTTTATATGCTGGTGCACTTTGGAGGTGCACAAGTGAGAACACTGGGATAAAGACTTCTGGGGTAATATTGCAGAAGAATTGTCTCCTATTCTAAAGCTTCTGAGATGAAAACAGGTTTGCATGTGTTTCAGTGAGCTTCTTGATCGCTTTCTTATTCTTGCTGAGAACCACAAAACAGCAGCACACTTTCAGCTGCATCCAACATGTTCTCCTACACCTGCATAATTCAGCAGTCAGCTTGTCCCAGACTGCAGCGCCGTGACCCACTCGCTAATGCTGCACAGCAGCCAGGATGTTTCTGAACAGTCCTGTTCTGGACAGCTCAGATAAAGGGGCTGCAATAAACAGTGCTCTTTCCAGGTACACAAAAGAATGGGAGACTTTCCATTTTCTAATAAATGTGTCCCATTGCTAGATGTCAAAAAAACAAGTTTGTTTCCAAGATTTCAAAAGGTTTGACCAGATTAATTTAACATGTTAAGGACTTTATGCATAGACGGCTGCAGGGAGGGTTACAATGACTGGAAATCTAAAACAACAACAAAACTGTGTGTTTGAGTGCCACAAAGTTCACACTCATGGTTTTATTTACTTGTTTCATGTGCCTTTCGGTGAGTGTGTCCCGTTGCTCAGTCATCAAAGTGCAGTTGATGAAACACCTTAATTCGGAACATCCTGCAATATCATTATCAAACACGAAGCTACTCTCACTTTTCTGTGACTGAAGAGTGGGGTCCTTGCAACTTCCAACAAACTGATAAAGAAGTTCCTTTCCAAATGAACATTTTCAATCCTTAAGATCAGAATGTTTGGGCCTAAAACAGAGCTAACAGTTGGTACAATCTAGATGTTGTAAGGCTAATTAGTCCCTAAAAATGACTTTTCAGATGTCCCATTATTTTTAGTAATAGACATTGCTTAGATTCTGGTCATGTTGAGCTATTGTGCTGTTCAATGATATTGTGTCAGTTAATAAATATGTGGTTGCTGGTTTTGTATTACTTGGAGGATGCATGTGCTGACCTCTACCCTCAATTTACCACTAAATAACAGAAATCATAAGGTTATCAAAGTTATAAGCACGTTATTTATGAGAAAAATCATCTTCGGAAAAATGTAAAAAACTGCATGAAAAACCTCTGATATTTTTTTTTGCACTGATCATCAGGATCATGTAAAATTAAAATTCAACACGACAAAAATTCAACATTATTGTCATTACATCAACCTGGTGTTTTTGGTGTTTCAAAAATTGGCTTCTGTGGCAAGAAGCTGCAAGGCAAACTGGTGAATGCAGTTTAATAAAAGTGTTTACACTCGTTCTTGATAAGAGCATCTTGCATTTACCAGTTTTGAATTATTTACAAACTCCTAGTTTAACACATGTGATTCAGCAGCATCTAAATAGGAGGTTAATATTATTAGTGCTGCAGTAAAGTTACGCATGTGAACCACCAGTTAAATGAAGAATCAGTTAGTTCTCCACTGCTGCAGACACCTATGTCTGTGTTAATACATATGTTACAGGCTTATTTCCTAAAGGAATCGTTCAGCAAACCACATCTACAAATCTATACCACTTTAATAAAAATCTAGATGTGGTTTAGCATGTTGGAGAACTTTATTCCAGAAGTTATTTGGGTAACTATCTGTGCTTGTTGTGGGCTCCAAACATCTATTGGCTGGTCGTCTACATCCTGACTGTGGATAACTGAACGTCTGGTTTTTCATCAAATTGTTCCTTTAAAAAACCTTGTGCTGGTGCTCTGGTATGAGATGCCAGAAGTAGTGTCAGTGGTTCAGAAAAGACTGGAGCTTTGTGTGGCAGAAACGAGAAGGAACAAAAGCAAATATTAGAGTGACTATGCCACCTAAGGGAATTTCACCCCAAGGAATTTCTTTGTTACAAGCCCAAAGACACATAGTTTGTTCACACAATAAGGCATGAGACGTGATTCCAGTTATTCACCTGTAATTTTATTAAATTATAAAATTAACATTCAAAAACCCACTTGAAACCACGGCAAGGAGCAAAGTTTGGCTTACCACAAGGACAGGGAATGGTAGGTAGTGTAGGATTACAAATTTAAGAAACTGTTTATAAAAAATCTTATGTTCTGACATAGCAGCACATGAAAACATAAGGTGCAGTACATTGTATTTAGCATTTAAGGTAAATATGATGACATCAGACAAATGATTCTCTCAAGCAAAGGTT
>JBBIGA010000018.1:113445-136884 GCA_037576975.1 Alestes dentex | reverse complement strand
ACACACACACACACACATATATTCATATGATATGTGACTTGCTGAGAGAGATCCTTTTCCTCCTAGGACCCAGAAACAAAGTTCTGGCATATTGATTTTTTTTTAGATAAAAGTAGTATGGTTATAAGAAACATGTTAGAACAGTTTTTCCAAGGTTATCTATTTTTTTTTTATCACATTCCCCTTGTAGTGGACAACAAAAGTATATATTGTATTCATTTTCAGTTGGACTTCTATAAATTTTATTTCAGCAGAAGTTACCAGAAGGCTTCCAATCTTAGTGGTTATGGTCAGCATTGTCTGGCAAATTACTCTTTTCCACAATAGGGATGAAACATATTTGAAAAATAATGCAGAGGAATAGTTTAATGTTTTATTAATTATATAAATAAAAAGTTCAACATTTTTGGCAAATCAAGCTTTGTGTACTGTACATTTGTGTGTGTGCGTAAATTCCACCAAGGCTCATTTCCCTTTCTGGATACTATACCAACAAACTTCCGAGCTCTAGCTTACACATTGCTTATCCATAATGGACAGTGAGTATCATCACCCAGCTCAGGCTCCTTGAAAGCTGATATGTCCTCCTCTGAGCTTTCAGATTCCTGCTCCACTGTTTGGCTGTCCTCCACCTCAAGTCCTGATAGCTCTATGTCTGACTCTGCTTTTACAATTCCAAGTAAAATCCTTTCTGCCTCATTAACACCAAGTAATCGTAAAGTATGAAAACTGGTTAAAACAGGAGGTAGTAAGTCCTGATGTCCACTACAGAGCACACTGAATAAACATTGTGTTTTAAAGGGTTAACATTATTGCACATTTCTGAAATCATACCGAAGTGAGTTTAGACTCTCGTGTGACTATTAACAACATAATAACAGCAAAGTCTATGTGCTCTGTTAGCCACAACCCCACAGATGTGGCATCACTAGAAAGTCCAGGACGTCCCCCTGATGGTGCAGTAAGACTCAAATGGACTGCATAAATTATGCTTGACTTAGAGGTCTTTAACCTATGCCCCCTACAGTTGACAAAATTGAATTGTCGAGTTTCAGGAGGATCTATATTAAGCTGATATTGCAAGCTAGCATTAAACCAAAGCTCTCCTGGCTTGTTTCAGGACCCTACAAATGCAGCTTTCAGAGAGAAGATGAAAGAATTCATGCAGAAATTCGATAAGAACAAAGATGGCAGGATTGAGATGTCAGAGGTAAGAAATTGCTCTCTTCCAGAAATTGAGTCTGTCGCCACTGCAGTTGACAAGGTCAGACTACAAATGGCCTTTAAGATGGTGGATCTTTCAAATCAATCTTGCTACTTTATCCTAAAATAAAAGAGGACCTTGTGTAATTGCTTTAATCTTCACACTTGTCATTTACTGGCAGCGCTTTCTCAGACAGAGGAAGGATGTTGTGTTAGATCCATTCATGGCCTTATTCTCTGGTGTTTCCATTTATTCTTTCCTTTTCTCTTCTCAGCTGGCCCAGATACTGCCAACAGAAGAGAACTTCCTGCTTTGCTTCAGACAGTTTGTGGGCTCCAGCTCCGAATTCATGGCAGTAAGGAATCAGCCTGTTTTGTTTTTTTTTTTTTGGTTTTTTTTTTTTAATGGCCCTTTATACAGTTTTGCCTCTGCATCAGTACATTTAGTTCAGTTCTACAGACACATCTATGCAGAAGATTTCATATCCATACCATTTCTGATGCACAGTGATATAATAATGGTAAAACAAAGCAATCATACAGGCTGTGGATTGAAACTAAATCTAGGAGTGCAGGAATGCAGTCACAGACAATAAACACATTAGTATATTTTTTGTGTGTGGAAAGAACATGAGAAGGTTATTATTTCATCAGAAACAGAGAATGACCACCCAGTGTGAACAAGATTGTAGTCGCTTTTAGGTATATTTCTCTATGCAAAATTCACTTTAGTTATAATAGGTCTATGGGATATATAACAAAACAAGTTCTTTTCACATAATCACTCTCACATAAAGAGATATCACCAGCTCTATTCTTCACAGTTTCAGTCCCATTCAAAGCGAGCTGTTTGGACGGAGGGCCCCAATGTGACGTCAGGTGGGGGCCAATTTGCATAGAACCGCCCCTCATCTGTCGAGACCCCACCCACTAGCCTGTTGCTTGTCACCCCTTTCAGCGGCCATCTTGGGTCTTTGCAGCTTTATGTATGCTGAATTCAGCCGTACCCAACCACTGCAGTGGCAAAAACTCACTCAAAACACAATAAAACAACATCCGCAATTGGTTAAGGCAAAGAAATTGGCGTGAAAATACATCAATCACGGCATAAAATGTGTGTTTTGTTCCCGTATACGGTATAGCGCGTTCCGCTGCGCCCCAACACCAGATCCGCCATTACGTCTGTTAGTTTTACGAGCACGGATAAGCCGAGCGCAATGAATACCGGCACACATGAAGTGTTGTGTTCGTCTTGCTCTGGGTCCGACTCGGGGTCGAACATGTAGGGCTGGATACCACCTATTTTCTGCATTTTCCACGTGTGTTAAGTGTCCCAATACTTTTGTCCACCTAGTGTATCTCTCACGCTTTCTCCCTCCCTTCCTTCCTTCAGCCTGGTCACCATACAGGTTAAGACCACTGTCACAGATTGAAGGGATGGAAGGAAAGAAAGAAAGAAACACTTTCACTGGTGTTAAGGACAAGGATTTTACTGTAAAACCCAGAAGTTAAATGCACAGCTTAAGCATGGGATGGGTGGGGCGTGGCCAGCAACAGCTTATTTGCATAAAAGGGACAGAGCTTGAAACGACTCATTTTGAAAAGGACCGAAACTGTGAAGAATAAAGTTGGTGATATCTCTTAATGTGAGAGTGATTTTGTGCAAAGAACTTCACGAACATGTTTTGTAAAGCCCATAGACCTATTATAACTTGTTTTTTTTAAAGTGAGTTTTGCATAATAGGTCCCCTTTAAATGGTTTGTTATTGCATTTCTTTTAACAGATGTAATCATACATTTAAACAGCTTTATTGTTAAAACTGATGCCCTTTTCCAGGTACAGCATTTCAAAACACATTTTAACACATTCATCTGGAATGAATTAAGCCATCTAGGCTCCACTTGGGGAAGTAATGACAAAAAAAATGGAACTTGGTTATAGGATAGTATTAGCTAACAGATGGTGTTTGCAGAAAGATAGCATGTCTGCCTGAAAAAAAAAAAACATTTTTGAACAAATTTGTGAAAACAGACACAGCTGGTCACAGCCACCCATATTCCCTCCTCTGTTAAATGCCTTGTTTTTTATATTGAGATTCAAGACACTACATATGGCCATGAATTTGGAAAGCAAAACGTATAATGAATTCACCTCCTCATTCCGCAAAATTCCTCCAGAGTAAAAAAAGAAAAAGCAGTAACAGTAAAAAGAGATGAGAAAACTTCAGATTGAGGTTTTTCATTATTTGACTTTGATCATAAAGAATGACACATTTGGTGGTAATGGGGGGAGAGAATGTCAACCTTCTCACCAGTACTTTATGTAAAGCATGGGAAATAATGATTTAACGGAGGAAAAAGGAACTTTTCAATCACCCTGTGCGGTAGGCGAACCTTTAAAAGGGCTAGGATAGAATGAGGAAGTACAAACTTCTATTTTCAGAGTAATACATTATGGATGGGCTGCTGTAATTCTCCACAGACCTGAGAAGACAGGGCATCTATCTTTGATAAGAACCCTTGCTGGAAACAGGACAGCTGCTAGATTAAAACATTAATTAAATTGCATTTTATGCTCCTTGCCCTCTCACAATGCACAGCTGAGCTGAATAGAAAATGGAGATGGATAATGAAAAAGCTGTGATGATTATAGCAATGAAAATGTGATAATTATGACCCCTTCGCACGCGTTCTCTCTCTCTCTCTCTCTCTCAAACACATGCACACACACGCACACACATGCACACACACGCACACACATGCACACACATGCAAACACACTTCTTTTTTAATAGATTTTGAACAGAGAGACACTGAGACTATAGGAAGAATGTTCTTCATCTGCAGCTTGCATTTTGCTTTGGATAGAACTGTATTTTTTATATTGCCAATGAGACGTGAAATTGGTAGAATTTACATGCAGAATAATGACTTCCAGCACTGTTAAAGCAATGTACTCCTACTGAGTAATGTTTGAATCAGCTTTGAATATAAGCTCTGCACAAGTTAGTCAAGCACTGATGATTTTAATTCAGAGGCTGTTACTCTGTGCTATGTAGCAAGAAAATACCAAAAAAGTTTTTTTTTTAATGTATTGCAATCACTGTCCTAATTTACTCGTTAAAATCATACTGAATTCTGGCTTATTGGCCATAATTTTAACTTCTTTTCACACTGAATAGATAAAACAGGTTCTGTGCTTTTGTATTTGTATTTTATTTGGTTGACCTCAAAAATGTGAACAAAACCTTCATCCTGTTTTATGTCTATGTGTCTGTTTGTAGGCCTGGCGAAGGTACGATACAGACCGCAGTGGCTACATTGAAGCAAATGAGCTGAAGGTACGTCCGCATATGCTCTCACAAGGCCCTCAGTATAGTTCCTAAAAGAACAATGTGGCTACCCCTAGATGGTGCTACAGCGTTTACCCTAACCATCACCTGTTCCAGCATTGAACAAGAGCCAGTAGTAGTAATGAAAAGGGGTAAAACAAGCTGAAGTAGACATTCTACCATTTCATAGCTTAAGTACTTGGTTTGGTGCAATGCAGTAGACCTTTGTCTGGAAAAAAAAAACAAATGAAAACCATGCAAATAATGCAGGTCTTGGAACCAACTGCCAACCAAAGGGAATATTCAAATCTCTGCATCCGATCAGAACAAACAAATAGAGAAATAAAAACATGCAGCTGGGCTATTTTGTCAGTGGGTATGATGCGTAAATGTTTATAGATACATACAGGAAGGTTTATTACTGGTGCTTTAATGAACCCAGATCATTGTGAGATGTGCTTTATTTTCTCATGCAGACTGAGTTCTTGCAACTTTGACCTTTTCTTTCATTAGGGCTTTCTTTCAGACCTTCTGAAAAAAGCTAACAGACACTATGATGACCAGAAACTGCAGGAATATACACAGACAATTGTAAGTATCGCAAACAGTGCCATTACCACATCTTTGCACTATTACCTTGAAATTATAACAAACATCACACAGTCTCTTACTCTGAAAGGAGATATATCTAAGTGTCTCATTTAAAAGACTGTATTTAATGCTGCATTGTTTTTTATGACATCACTTAAGAACCCTACTCTTGAGTTTTTCAAAGAAAAACAAGATATGCTCTTGAAAACATGTAGGGCACATAGAGGACTCTTGCTTTTATATAGTAATATAATGACAAACTGTCATTATTCATTGCACAGTTGTTAAGCACCACTCTAATGATGGCGCGGTTCAGTGATTAGGGTTTACACTATCCTACGGGTGTGTGTTCACCATCCAGCTGTACTGGCGTATGTCATCTTCTTAAGACCAGAGGGTCGACCTGAATTACACCGGGATAAGCCAGCTACATAATTGGACATTAAAATGTCCATTGCCCTTTATGAAGTAATGAAAATCTGTGTAAAACTGCACAGCAACAAAAGCACAAAAACATGACCATGAAAGCCCATGGCAGGATGTCATTTTTCACAATAGTACTTACTCCAAGCTTTAGGCAAAGCGTAATATGAACACTACGTGTCATTTAGGGGATGGCTTTAGTGTAATATTGTTGAATGTACCAGTAAACTATATATAAGCTTTAGAGTTAACCCCCGACTCTCGCAGGGGTTACGTTCCAAGAACACTCGCATATGGTGCTATAATTTGTGATGTGGTAAAAAAAAATACCTAAAAATGCCCATTTTTATAGTGTAAACCCTAAATATGCCCCCAAATATGCCCCCAAAACACTTTAATTTCACTTTATACTCAGCTTAATACATTACCCTTAAAGAAAATGGAAAGGTAAACCTGTATTCGTACTGTACAGTTTACACTGAACTGCTGTCTCCCGCAGTGCTAGAATAGACAGTTGTTTTCTTTGGTATAATCATGGTAAATACAGAAGCCAGAAGACTGAAGCCGTGATTGCTGAACCACAAATAAGCGGGGGTTTACTGTTTTTTAGTTTGAATAATTTCTGCTGTCAGCATGCATGCACAAAAAACAGCAGCAACAAAAAGTGCTAACTCTTTACAAAAGGGTGGTATTCGAAAGGCTATACAACACTTTCATTAGCCTTTCACAACTGACATAAACCTATACATCAGTTATACAGGCTTATTCCAAGTATCAGTTGTCATAACACTTTGAGGTGAAAAGACAGTCAGCGCAACCAGTGCATGTTGGAATAAGTCTTAATAAATGGTTGACCACTTGTAATTTAAGGCTTATGTAGGTGCAGTGGAGCTTGACAAATGTTGCCTTTCAGTATAGTTTCCCACAAAGGTAAAGTTTCTACTTTGGGTCTTTCTGATGAATGTGAGAGGCAGCTAACACGAGCAAACAATATATGTTTGGCTTCTGTTAATGATGATAAATATTCTCTTTCAGCTTAAGATGTTTGATCTGAATGGTGATGGAAAGTTGGGTCTCTCTGAGATGGCAAGGTAAGCAGTGTTTTAAGAATACTTCAGTGAATCAGGTAATACAAGATTTAACTCTTAACATACTTGGTTCTAACTGGTTGTTGCCTGTTTGTCTTCTTGTAAGGCTTCTACCAGTTCAGGAAAATTTCTTACTGAAATTCCAGGTGAGAACCAAATTTTACCAACTTATATTGTTATAAGTTACAAGAAAAGTTACACATGTGCATCCAGTTCGTCCCTAAAGGACATAATTGTAAATAAAAGGTTGTTTATGCTGCATTACAGGGCATCAAACTGACTGCTGAGCAGTTCAACGCCATCTTCACATATTATGACAAGGTAGTGTGCAGTTCAATGTTAACATGAATGGGACGTGTAAGGACTCTGATTTAGTCTGATTTAGTGCGTTAGAAAAATTTGCCTTTGAGTTCTCTTGTCTTTCTCTTTTATTTCCCTCACCTTCACAAATCCTATTTTGCATGCAAATGAGCGGCGTTTCCCTTCACCTGAGCAGGCAAATGACCATGAGTGCTGCACCTGTTCTTTTAGGTTTGACCCTTCAAACACATCCATGACATCATTTGCTTTACAATGGTTTTCGAATGACAATTTCAAATGCAAAACAGGAGGGCACAAAAACATTTCACAGCCGGCACAAATTTTGCTATGCCCATCGGCAAAACTCATTCGTTCATGTCTCAGCTTATCATCTTTTTCATATACTTTTTCCCCATATTAAAGCATGAAATATATGTGCAGCTACAATAGACTACACAACAAAAAACACTTGTCTGTAATACCTCCTGAATGATTAAGCTGAGAACAAGCAGCTAAGAACAAATAAATACCAATGTTTAATTCCCAGAGGTGGTTAACAATTGCTCAGTTAAATGTACACCAGTAAAAATTTAACCTCATTTCTTCTCCACTTATTTTTAGACTTATACTTTTACTCAAGTATACTTATGATGGAAATTAGTCTACCTTTTACTCAGCTGGTCATTAATACTTACTGTCTCATTCCTTTTTCTGTTCAATTTAATCATGCTACATTGGTAACAGCATGGGTAAACCGTTGTTGTTGCTTACATCTCCCACTTTAAAATGTTATCATTGATTTTAGATCTCAAAAGGATCCCAAAAAGAAAGAATATGACATAAGAAACTTTAGATCCTGTGCTGATAGATGCTGGAACATCTGTCACCTATATAATATCATCTACTGTATGCGCTGAAACATTTTATTTCAACTCAGTACTTAAATAGCTGTTCATGCTGCTGCGTTTGTACTTCCACATTTTTGAAAAGATACTTTTGAATTCTGCTTTAATGAAGGAAAAAAAGTACTTTCACTCAGGCTACAGTAGCCTAACCCCATACCTGTAGCCTAACTCTATACACTCTGTTAATGCCTGAAAATCACATAATTATTTTACATGATAATTTCAAAACACTAATGTCTCATTGATGCTGTCCCATAGGTGCACAGCTCATCAAAACATTTAAAAAGTCTTACAGGGAAGTGTTTAAAAACCTAATATTTACATTTGCTGTGTAGATTTGTGTTGGATTTCTTTCCTTTATAAGTGCATTAGACCCTTCGTTCAACAAGAACAGTTTAACAAAAGAAAAAAATGTGAAGGCACTACAGAGCAATGGTTAAGTCTTCTGAAACTACAGAATCTCCGGATGTGTCTTCAGGCTTGCAGTGAATACTGGAGCAGATGTTTAATTTTAAATTAAATGCGTGTGTGTGAAGTATATGGAACGCTTAACATTTCCTTGTAGAGTTACTGCAGTAATCCCACCACCACCATAGCCCTAAAAAACAGTACTGGTGTGAGAGGGAGACATGCCAGGTTGAGCACTAACAGTGCCTCAACAAAATGTGTCGAACTTCGAAAATTCTAAAAAGTTTAAGTGCAGCCGAATAGATTGACCTTCTCTGTCATCAGAAAAAAGGTGCAACAGTAACAACAGATCCTGCTTCCTCTGTGTGTTTTTATAGAGTTACACCCTCATCCAAGGCCTGTGAAAGAGTAAATGATGAAAGAGTGATTCCTTCACCCACAAACAGCAAGGCATTTTCCCTCAGTCTTTACAATTCTCTGCGTAAAAACAGCTCACTCCAGGGCAGATGGTGGCCTAGTGGTTAGGGAGTTGCCCCTGAGGTCAGAAGGTTGTGGGTTTAAATCTTAGGACTACTAGTGACATCACTGAGGTACCCTTGAGCAAGGTATTGTCCCTACACACTACTCCTTGGGTGCCCTTCATTGGTGGGAGCCCACTGCTTCTCTTGGGGAATGAGTTAAATGCAGAGAAAGAAGTTCAGACTGTGTGCTGTGGTGTGGTGTGTTCACATGTGACTAGAAGGGGCCACTTTACTTTATAACTCTGCAAATTAGGCCTAGACATGACTTTAATCCTCTGTCTTACCCAACATGTTGTCGGTGACACGCTGGGACTTTTTCTTTGTCCCCTTTAACTCATTAAAGTTAACTGTCCGTGTAGCTGGGACACATTAATGTACACATTAGGGGGTATTGTAATGGATCAGCATGTAGAGCTGGAGCTGTCTGTGTACTACTATGTTTTTTTTCTAATTTTCTAAAAGAAGCGCAGTGGTTTGACAGAGCAAGAACACACAATCACAAGAGAATGTGTATAGTTAAGGGCTTTTGTAGACCAGAGTGGTAGCAGCAACTGAATAATATTCTTGTCCATGTATTTGTTTGCTCAAAATGATAAAAAAAAAATATATTATTATAATAATTATTATTATCATTTTGTGCATGGCATATTATTTGAAGGGCTGATCCATTTGGATTCAGTGATAACATTTGTATGGTTTAATGTACAGAAAACAGTCAAAATACATTTTATAAGACCATTTTTCTAACTTCTCTTTATTCCTTAAAGAGGCTTATATGCTACTTTTTCTTTTAAAATTATATATTGTCGCTGACAGAACAAAGCCTTGTATCTTTTTTATAGTTTTCACTCGCTCAAAGAGGTCCAAAATGAGTTGGAATAACATTTTACATGAACTTGCATTTAAAGTTAAGAAGGCTTTGCATTTTACCTGTACGTTTTTGGAGATACAAAGCTTTGTTCCAACAGCAACAATATATAAATTATCTCTGCTTCGACCACATTGTACTGGGCCTCATTCAAAACATAGTCCAAGCTGAATCCAGATTGAACAGGCGGATATGTGTAAATGTGACATTACGAAAACGGGGAAATACAATGCAGTTTAGTTTTCATATATGAACTGTGGTGTGAATGATATATTGTGAAACATTAACAGTGTTTGCATACCACATCGACCCTTACTATAGAAAACTGATGAAATGTTCAGAAAAGGGTGGAAACAGCAGCTTTTGGGCTCTGTATTAAAGAGGTAGTGGGAACCCATGCATACTGTGTTTTTCAGGATGGAAATGGATACATTGATGAGCAGGAGTTGGACGCCCTCTTGAGGGACCTTTACGAGAAGAACAAAAAGGTGAGAGCGGCAACCAAGAATGTAGGAACAATGACTTGTAATTGTTCCTGGTGACAAATATTGTGATTTGCTGTCTCTCAGGATGTGGACACTAAGGACCTAACTGGCTATAAGAAAAGCATCATGGCCTTGTCAGATGGGGGTAAACTGTACCGTTCAGAGCTGGAGATCGTGCTGTGCCGGGAGCCTATGCTGTGAATCTAGACCTCCCTGGATTTCATCTCACCTCTTTCATCTGCCTGACTACTGTAACCATGTGCATGTGCGGGCACCCCTCCTTCCTTTACATGCGTTCTGAATGAATGTGCACTGCAAAGCACAAAAAATGGCCTGCCCCCATTTCTCCCTGTCCACCTCCCTAATCCCCACAAGCCCCAAGTACAGACCGTTCCAACTACGGTGTTGCCCGCTGTTTTTAAACTATACATTTAGAAGAAGAGTTGAATGAATTGTACTCATAAAAGAGATTTTAATGGTACAAATAAGATTATGATGTGTTTACTTATTTATTTATTGATTGATTTATTTATTAAGTCCTTGATTTAAACTGCATCCTCTGGGTTTTGCTCTCTCATCGTCGGGTTTTATTTCCTCTTTGGTTTGATCGTGTCCTTAAGTTATTTCACTCTCATCTGGTTCTGTTTTGGGTTGTGCTGTTCTCTTTCTTTGGCTGATACTGTTATAGGATGTTACTGAGAGCATTAATAAAAGATACATGGAGAACAGGATGTATTATTTATTGCAGATTTTTGTTTCTTTCAAAACAGCTGGGTAGGAGACCACAATAATTCGATTTATTAATGCCCGTGGACTTTAGGTGTAATACCAGATTGGAAGAGAAATGCACTCATTAGATACAGACCTTTCATTTCATTGCTCCTTTCATTTCTTTTAAAAAATGTTCACATCTCTCCAGGATGTGGTGCTTCTACTTCGAATTCTATGAATTTTCCCCTGTTTTTCTGTACAGGGACTTCATATAGCATTTCTAGAAAATTGTGTGCAGACACTTTTAAATCTAAATGAATCATTTATATCAGTCCTCTCCACATCCCCAAGTAAAACATTAGAAATTCTCATCAATTCATCATCAGTGCTTAAATATATAATCCTCAGGCCATGTGGGTTTTTTTCATAAAGCGAGTAGCAGTCAGAATATGAATGAACGATGTTTACAATGAATATGGAAATGTTACTTATGATGTTTAATTCTCAAAAGGACAACCGATTAGGCCTGTACGTCTCAACTGCTACCAAGTCAACTGAGGGTGATTTGGGTTCAGGTCCAAATTCTCACTAATAGACTTTAGCCTCCCCATGAGGATTTTCTGTCATAAAACACTCTAGTATTAAAAAAAAAAAAAAAAACTGACTGTCTAGCATTGGCACTGGAACTGTAACGTCTCTGCAGAATTCAGTAGCAGAGCAGCCCAAAGGAATGTGAGTCATTTAATTACATCATGCTGTTGTTTTATCCCATACTAATTACAACCCAAGCCTACTGGCAATCAAGTCTGCAAAAGAAAGTCAGCAATGAAAAGTAAACAATGAAAGCTGTCTCAAACATTTTTGCGAGACTGTTTGCAAAAAGAGCCCCCCAAACATTCCCTGAACTGTATGCTTGAATGTTACTTGTATGTATGGATTTAGGCAAATGGTGATATAGACAAAGCCAGCGAATATGCCTCTACATGTTTATATATGTAACCAATATATATGTAGGCATTCGCTACATATACTTGTTTGACTTTCTTCAAATCTATGCTGCTCCATGCACATGGCTGGACTACTGACGACCGTGTGCATACAGAGGCAGATGAGAGCCAGTGTTATATGTGAAAAATGCGGTCATCACTTATTTATATACGAGGAGGATCCTGCTGTTTTATTTATAAAGTCGTTTAAATATAGGTCCTTAGAATTAATTCAGAGTGGAAGTCTCAGCTCACCTCCTCGTCCAACACCACTTATTCATACAGGAGTCAGGGAAAATGGGACTCTGTTCTTCAAATGGAGAACCATTTTTAAATCTGTCCCTAAAGCTAATATAATTCAAATTCAAAGCCTTTCGACTAGCATAAGGGGTAACACATCAGGGACTACCTGACAAGCCTGAGATGGTGTAATCCATTTTCTGTTTAAATAAATAAATAAATCAATTCTGTTTGAAATCTGATGTATATAAATGAGCCTAAAAATATCTATCTCTGGAGGCATGAGTCTATCAGCATTGCATCTTCATTTTACCAAAAAAGCCAGTGATGGACATTCTTCTTTCGCTGTGCATCCTTCTATTCATTTGTGTTAATACTATGATTTACCCTAATTACTAAAATGAAAGGAGTCTCCAGCTTTTCCGCATGACTCATTGTCCCTAGGGTGTTGGATAATAATGTAAATATTCTTTTCATCATCCATGCTGCTTCAACACAAAAAGGAGGGTGATCCTACTTAGAGTTATAAAATGATTTATTCAGTGGCCAGCCATGCATTGGAATGTGACAGTCGAAACGATGATTAGATGTCAGTTGTAAAACATACTGAATTGCTTTGGCACCTGGGTAGCCTGAATCACAAGCTTGTTACAGATGCTAGCAACTGCCATTTTCCACAAAGATTACTGCATTGAAGGATTTGATGCTAATGCCATCACGGCACAATGGGCCTCTAAAGCCGTGAAAAAAAGAGAGACAGCACAAGACTGAAGGTGTGTAATATACAGGTACAAAACAATGCCAACGCTTCACATAAAAAAGTCCTCTAAGTAAGTGACTGAATTACAAAGGCAGCAAAATGTCAGCTTGAATGTTCATTTGCAGTATGTGACAGCTGTAAAACACAAAACATGGACAAACTACATCAGCAAGGAGTAACGATGATTTCAGTTGACTGTAAAACTGTAAAAAGCATACTTATGAGGAAAGTAACCTACTTTTTGCTCAGTTACATTTTAGTAATTTAAAACATTGTTATATTGGCAGCAGCACTTGTATGTTATATTGGCGGCAACTCTTTAATTGCATAATTATCATTTTCTGTGCAAAATAAAGGAAAGCAACAGGACCTAACAATATTTGTTCAGTTTTATCAGTTTCTCAGTCCTCATGTAGTTTTCAACTCAATTAGTTTGTTGGAAAGGAACTTTTACCTCTATATGTGTGACAGTAGAAGACATTCTGTTATTCACAGAAGTAACATTACTTTTGAGAATGTATTAAGGCTCAACCCACTTCTGGTCACAAGTCACAAATTCAAGACTTCCATGAACACCAGGATGATGTCTATTGTTCCCACAGCCTCCACGGGCAACCAGAACATTTTAGAAAATGTTCAGAATCACAGAGTGCGAAGGCTTCTTCTTGAAGAACAGCAGCATTTCATCATTCACAGTTCAGGACCTGAACAACAGCACATCAAAAAGAATTGAAACAGTTCAGGTATAGTCAGGGGTGCTCCTGCTTGTTTCGAAAGAAAACCTGCAGCCAGACACATCTTTGTAGAAGCTGGTATTGAGAGATTGTTAGGTTTTTTGGTCATATCCACCTCCTAAAAAAGAGAAGTGGTGATTTTTAGATGTGGTTGACTGTGGGGGACATAACCTCACATTGTGTTAATCAAACTCATCTTTTCTGATGCATTCTGTCTAGGATTTTGTAATGGCCCAAAAGCTCCAAAATATCCTTAAAACACACAAGGCACATAAAAAAAAGATTATTTAGCAGAACTATGTTACTATATTCACAAAGAAGTGACTTGTCTTGCTTGAGCTTGACTGCAACTTAGACAGTGCACCATATAAAGCTATGCATGTGTTTTCCTGAACATAGAGTAAGAATATAGGGGTCTGTCCGACTGAGGAAATAGGAGGAAGAAACTCACAAGGCACAGTATGGCACTACACCAGTGGACGAGGGCTTAAGGCTTTTACACAGCCACACTGCCTCCAAGTGGAAACTTTGTTTTATTACAGTCAGGAGTTAAAGGGCGGGGATCATCGAGTTCCATGATGACATTTGGACCTGGAATAATGCTGAGGAGGCAAAGCTCACTTTATGTCTAAGTTACCCTGATTTAAGATACTCTAAATGAACAGTCAAACATGTCAGGAAGTAAAATAACATGCTGGATACAGCTTGTCCTTGCATGAATATTAGAACTACGAAAAGTGGAAATACATTTCTCAAGACTTAAAGTGCTTAATACTTAAACTTGACCAACAGACCCCAGTGATGTGTACCCCTACAGTGTACAGCACATTTTAGAGATCTCCTCACTCCAACATATCTGATTCACTCTTTAAAATCACATGTTTAAAATTGGTCTGCAAGAGCATGGACAACCATGTACCAGAGCAGAAAAAACACTTCAATTCACAGTAACAGCATCATTACAGCCTGAAAGGATGAAAGGGTATAAGATGAAAGTGTGCAAAAAAAAGGTTTTGTTTTAACTCCTTTTAAGGCTGAAATCTCAATTCCTATATGCTTAACCCTAATCTGACTGTCCCAGATGAAAAGAGAGTGATACCGGGATAGACATGGTCTAATTAAACTCTGCCCCACTGCACTGCATGTTTTGGTTAAGATAATTAACAAGTTGAAGTTGGTGCAAGAAAAGCACTACAATGTGCAGGGCAGGGGACATCCAGAACCAGGGTTGGAAAAACTTAGTGTACTGTTCTGTTTTTTTGTTTTGTTTTGTTTTGTTTTTTTCGGGGGTTTTTTTCGTTGTAGTTCAATGTTTCCCAATCCAGTCCTGAAGGCACACCAGGTTCCATCATATCCAAATCAAGACCCAAAAAATGGTTCTGTGGGTCAACTAGAGATATACTTTTCCCAAAATGACAGTGGCCATTAGCCTCATGTCTCATTCAAACTGTAAAAATTTTTTTCAGTTTTTTCAGTGGCCCTCCCTTTTTACCCCAGCATCAAGCTGTCCAGTCTGCTGTGAATTTCAACAGAAGCATTACTGGAGAAACCTATGTCTGTAATTCTGTACTGAATTTTAGAGTGCCACAGCTATAAAAAGGAAATTCCCCCAACAGCATGATCTTACATGTTAATTTGCTGCACCATATGTCATACACTGTGATGTACTTGTGATGAACATACCTCAAATGCAAGTGAAGATTCTCAGTCAGCTTTAATTGTCTGCATTCACTGTAGACATTGTCCTTTTGTAGACTCAAATGCAAAAACAGTGGTGGGCTGAATTAGTAATGGGAAGTTTGGATCTCTTCCTTTTCCTGGAGACCTCTACCCCCTGCAGAGTTTAAATCCATCCCAAATCTAACATTATCATTACCCAGCTAATGAAGATCTCTGCGGACTTGAAAATAACCGAGGTAGGTGTGTTGGATCTGAGCTCTCCAGGATGGTTGGTCTCCAGAATTTACCCCCGCTGATTCACAATCTACACTGAATGACCACTACAGGACAGGTCACCATGTGACACAGAGTGACATTCCTCACATACAGACACAATGCTGAACACACATTCAGACAAATATTGGCACACTAAGAAACAGAACCTCACCTAAAGCTTGAAACACAAAAGGTACATCATACAGCTACAGCAAACTCATGTGCGTACACACACTTACATGCATTTTATTCTTTGTCTAAATTATTTTTTTGTCCAATGTTTGCTCCCTGGACAATAAACTGGATTACATCCAACTCCAGCAAACTACCTAGAGTGAGTTCAGAGACTGCTGTGTTTTTGTTTTTACGGACAACGCTCAGTGACAACGTTCCTTGAAATGGCTACGCAGATTAACAACATTCTATAGTTCTGCTTTGGTCATAATGTCGCACTGGGGGGTATTTTCCATACGTGGATTACTCCTTCAGCCAGATGTAATTGTTGATCATTTGGCATGATCCTAGATCTATTGGTTCTTCAAAACCCTTGCTGGATGTATTGTGACAGCACCACATCCTAAGCCTCAAACCCACTCAGAGCAGGTCTGTTCTATGTAAATAAGGATTAGGTCACACACTTAATCAGGGTCCGTCCATTCAGTCATTCGGTCATGGTCTCACCAGTCATGGATGGGCGACCAACTGCAATCAGTGTGCAAGTAATAACAAGCCAATTTCAAATCGATTGGAAAGAGTCCTTTTTGTTTCCGGATGAAATTATTTTTGAAGGATATCACTTTAGGAGAGATAGAATATTATATCTCATAAATGTATTAGCTCATTTTATTAGAAGTCAAACTAAGTGAAGTTGGGTCCTCACAACCACACAGACAGTGTGCATTGCTGTGAGATTTTTTGCACGCAGCACTTTTTGTATACTGTAGTTGTGGGGAATCTGTCAAAGAGTGCAGTTTCCCTGGCAATTCGCAAAGTCTGTTTGGCCCTGAAACGTAAGAGCTGAAAATAGCCAATAGACATACAATAAAATTGCTATAAATGCATGCTGTAAATTCTCAGATGATCTGTGATGCATCATACCTCATTGCAAATGTGGAGGCAAAATGGCCAGGGCTCATTCATGACTTAAGAATTTTTAGGGAGTCACACTTGTATCAAGACGTAAACATGGTAATACCCATACATATGTATGAGCCATGGTGAAATGTGTATTGTAATCACAGTTGTTATATATCCCACAGGTCATCATGATGGAATCCTGGGTGAGGACAGGGGATATGCTTGTAGGCATTTTTTAACGAACCCATTTCCCAATCCCAATATGTATATACTCTCTCTCTGGAGCCCTCTGGAGTCTGGTGGTCCTGGTGGTCCAGTTTCTTCTAGCAGGACTATAACATGGCCAGACTACCCTTAAAATGCCTTTTATTTCTTGGACGTGTTTTCTTTGTGCCGTTTGTATTTGTGTGAACAAAGCTTTTTAATTATTGCTGCTTTTTTCTTCAGTGCGCTGGCTAAATAAATATAAACTGTTTGAGCAGTATATTTAAACACCCCAGTGCATCATGGGAAGCTTCATGACATATGTAGGTGTGTAATGAGCAGCAGAGTGTTTGTGAAGTGTGTGTTTGTCTGTAAAGTGTTTTATTGTGAACAGTTGAGCAAGCGATGACCCGCTCCCCGGGATTTGTGGAATTCATACTTACCTGGCAGAGGAGATACCATGATCATGAAGGTGGTTCAGCCAGGGTGAGGCTCAGCCATTGCACTCCGAGTGTTCCCCAGTTTCAACTTATGTTTATGCTCAGTAGATCTTAACCAGAATGGAGGACTGTGTCAATCGTAGCTGGTGTAGCCTGACTGGTGGGGATAACGGGCCTTGTCGAGGGACCGGCCGTCTGCGGAGATTAACCAAATGTGGGACTCTCGACTGCATAATTTCTGGTAGTGGGGGACTGCGTTCACGCTCTCCCCTGATTACACTGGTCAAAGACAGATGGACTACAAAGAATTATTTTTAAGTTGTGTTATTTTTAAGCCCGCTACACTATATAAAGATACGACTATGTTAAAAACATCTTTTATGTAGCTTTATGGGCTCAACGTGATGTCAGTATGTTAAGGAATTTGTTTGTGGTTTATTAATAGGTGGGTTCCTAGTTGAAGCTTGTGATTAATGAAAATTTAGCGTAACGTACTGAACAATGTTAAAAAGCAGGAATCTCCTGGTAATCATTCTGTATTTGACGTTGCTTCTACGAGCATAACGTAATATTAGAAAGCACTGATCACTGTATCTTTCATTGTGGAGAAAGCATAATTTGATCTCTAAGACTCGGCTTCTTACAGTACAGGGTGTGATGCATGGAATAAATATTGTACATCCTCAATAGTACTGTATGGATGTTTCCCTACTAGAGCTTTTCTCTTTTCCGAATTTAATAGAGGTCCAAAAAACAATGACATTTTTCATAAAAACATGTCAGAAAAAACAGGCATGGTAAATAACCATTAATTTCATGCTTCGCCTTCATTTCCCTTACACTCTTATGTCTATAAATGTGCTGACTATTTTCCCTTTAAAGTTTGAGGATATTATCTGTTACTTGTATAAACCACATGATGGCGCTCTTGTCTTAATTTTCTGTTGCCATGGCAATTTACACAAC
Organism: Alestes dentex; assembly: GCA_037576975.1. Lineage (NCBI taxonomy): Eukaryota > Metazoa > Chordata > Actinopteri > Characiformes > Alestidae > Alestes > Alestes dentex. Next base: position 118,707 of record JBBIGA010000018.1, on the reverse strand, counting down.
GACTCAATCCTGCTCCAACCAGAATATGTTCTTGTTTAAGTCGCTGTTTAGCGTAAGCCCGCCCTCCACAAGCCCCGCCCCTCCACACACCACGCCCCTCCACACACCACTTCTCCGCAGGTAATTGTATGCCTGGAAGATCGGTGGGACCTCGGCGGCTGAATTGTGATTGGCTCTCTCCGCAGGGCAAGGGTTTTAGAGATCGCCAGAATCTTTATTGTAATTTCTATTACTATTGAAAAATTGTGTATTTGCACAGGCGAGTGAGACTTAAACTGAGCACAATTTCCCCACATGATTTCCAAGGGCAATTGAATTGCACACACATCCCTATCAGGGCACCCCTGGGAGAGCATGAGGGCGATTATGTGAATCGGAAATCAATGTACAGGTAACTTTCATCATTGATCTGATATATGGGCTATGGAATACATGAGGTCCTACAATAAGTTCACCTTCTCTCCACTTATTGGATCCACATGAGGTGCTGATTTGTATTTTGTTAGCCTCATCCTTAAAAGGGGACATACACCTCTTTTTAAACAAGTTATAATAGGTCTATGGGCTATACAAAACATGTTCATGAAGTTCTTTGCACAAAATCACTCTCACATAAAGAGATCTCACAAGCTCTATTCTTGACAGTTTCAGTCCCTTTCAAATAAACTGTTGCTGGCCACGCCCCACCCATCCCATACTTACGCTGCGCGTTTTCAACACGTCAAAATGACAGAAAACAGAGACGCTATCCAGCCCTGTATGTTCGACCCCGAGTAGGACCCAGAGCAAGATGAACACAACACTTCACGTGTAACTTGCCTTTGCCTGTAGCCGTTCTCGTAAAACCAGCAGACAAAAATGGCGGATCTAATCTAGTGGGTGAGAGCTCGACAGGTGAGGGGCGGTTCTATGCAAATGTTATCCTGACGTCAGGCTATAGCAGCCGTCCAAACGGCTCATAGAAGCATATAATCCCCAACACCAAAATCTTTCAGTTGACTCACAGAAAACAGATTGATGGGGTTTTTTTCGCGCTTGGAGTGTTTATAGGAGCAGTAGAGACCCGAAATGGAAATAAAAAGGCAAAAAGTGAGTTTTGCATAATATGTCCCCTTTAATCCATATTGGTTATGACGTTAATGTACTATATAGAGGACATCTCACATTTCTTCCCCCTTTGTCCCACATAGGCTACTGGTCTACCCTGATGTAAATGACGTTCCACGGTGTTAAACAAGGACAACTTTTACTCTGGATTGTCTTATATGAACATGACTTTGATGTTACAATAGCAGAATGAGCTAATGACTTTCAATCCTTCGATAACGTGATCACCAGCTCATGCCAACACAAGGGTCAGGACTAAAATGACTTTTGGAATCTTGAAGGCACATTTTGCGTGCCAGAGGGGACTGTGTTTGAAGCCAGAGAGGGCCTGTCAGGTGGTATCAGCAAGTGTCGTTCTACACAACATCAGAAGGGAAAAGACCCCAGTCCTAAAGCCTGTGCCCCCCGATATTGTTGATGCTTTGACCCTCGACCACCCCACAGGGCGTGCTGCGAGAGAAGCCATCACACAGGAGTTTTCCACTTAATAAAAAAAAAGATAGACTATGAACACATTGAAGCGTTGTCATGTCTTGGTTTATTTGCTCCCATTCCAACAAATGGAAAGTGAAGATTCAGTAATGACACACACACATTGATGAAAGACTGGTGAACATATGGAAACATGCTCAAGCTTCTCGATTTCAAGCTTTAGTTTTTTTTATTTCAAGTTATTTTTAGTACAGTCAAGCTCGAGCATGCACATGTACAGGCTGCACACATCGTCTTCTCCAGCCTACATAGATGATGAATCAGCTGTCAGTGTTTCATCACCCCCACCCTCCTGAAAATTAAAGGAGCACATTTGGCATCATCATGGTTCACACTTAATGAGTCATTTGCACACTCACCTGTACCTCAGGATCACAGGAGATGTTGGGCTCTGCAGGTGGAGCAGCTGAAGCAGCGTGTCTTTGTTGGCTGCTGTGGTGTTGGACTTGCTCTGCAGCACTGATGTGTGCTCCTCGTAGCCCTGCATGATGATTAGACATTCTTCCTCCGTGAAGTACGATGATCACGCAGTCATTCGAAACCTCACGCACAGACCGTGGTCTGTTAACTCTTACTCAACTAATCAACATCTTATCTGGCGTTGTAGCACCAATTACCGCCACCTGGGACAACCTCGATTAGTCAAATGCGAGTTCTCAATTTAACCTCGAGTTCAGTCAGAGTTAGTTAAACGTGCTTGTAGTACAGGCCTGGGTCTAATCTAGTGCTCATGACCTTTAGCCTCTCAGGGGCTGTGCAGAAGCTTTGGCCTCTGCTTTGCAGGAAATGTGGACGAGAAGCCTGATACCTAAAAGGCTGTAGTTTACTAAAATTTCAACACTGTTGCTAATAAGTAAATCAGTGATAAGTATTTGTAGCTCATTTCACGCATTTAAAAATCAAGTTGATGCTGAGGAAATAACGTCTTTTTGAGTGGCTAATTAAAATACATTTCATTTTTGTTGTGAAATTTGTATCAAAATGGCAGTTTGTTCGGTACCTTTATAAAGATTTTGTGCTTTTCTCTAGGTGAGACTGAACTGCACAGTGGTCTTCATTTTTTGTAAACATTTACTGATGTGATGTTTTATGTTCTGCAACTAAACTGCTTACAGCAAAGGCTTATTGTTCATACGGCTGCAGAGAGAAATGTCAATTTTACATGAAAAACAATAAGCGGATCATTTTAAGGGGTAAGGAGAGGGATGTGGAGGAAGGGGGAAAAAAAACAAAGGGTGGGACCATTACATGTTTAAAAAAAAAAATTTTAGCAACATAAGTGGGATTTTAGAAACAGTGTCGGAATTTTATGGGGATTTATATAAAGATAAACCTGTGCAAGAAGATACCCTTGGGGAGGTTTTGGACAAAACAATTTGTAACACTGGGCTTTTATACCAGGATTATGCTCTTTTAGAAGTGGAAAAGTGTCTTAAAGTGTTTAAACGAGGCAATGGATGAACTTTTGGGAACTTTTAGCATGTGATTTACTGTTTGTAAATAATTTGAAGGACTCAGACTCCCTAACAGTTTTAGATTAGGGGTTGTTTCTTTACTGTATAAAAAGGAAACTGGACTGACATCAGAAACTGGAGACCTATTACTCTTTTACATTTTGATTGTAAGCTTTTCAGTAAGATTTTGTCTACACGCATGTCGATCGTTTTTGAGACTGTGATCCACTCGGATCAAGCATGTGCTGTGCCTGGGAGAAAGATCACCGATGCTGACCAGAGATGCCAGCTGTTACGCAAGAGGCAGAAACATTCAACTGGTAGTCTTAAATTTAGATTTGGTTGGGTCTCACACCAGGAAAAAGTCTCAGCAAATGAGAGCTCAGCAACTGTCCAATCTGAAATGAAAATATACATTTTAGCATTTGCAAAGCTTGCAGTACTTTTTTTTCTAGAACTTATGTTTAACTATTTCTTAAAAAGGAATATTGACAACATCTAACCATCTTAACTACAAGAGATTAAAAAAAGAGAAAATGTTTTGTATTTGCATAAGCTGGTATTGAAAGGTGGGAAAACATGAGTATCCCTGTAAAAACAAGGAATGTTATTTAGAGAATAAAAACAAGCTGTCAATATGCAAGTATCAGTTAATTTGTTCTGAGTAAAGATTAAATGTACTACATTAGAACACCTTTCCATCCATCTACATTGGAAGCAGATTGATACTCTACACTGGTAGAGTATCAATCTGCTTCATATATTCCTGTCACAAACTAAACCTACAAGCATAAACTATGTTAAACTATTGGCTTTATCTCTGCAAAAATGTACTAAATATACTAATAAAAAGACCAACAATACCTACAATCACTCCACATTTGAACAATGAACCAAAGCTGTTCAGAAGCAGTTTCAGATCATGAAACATTCAAAACTGAGAAAAAGACGGTAGTCACAAAGAAGCAAATTTCTCACCTGCAAAATACACAAGATCCTTAGCAAGTTTGAGTTAGGTGGTACACAAACAGTATTTTAATAGGCTTTATGACCACAAGGTCTGTGTCGTGTTTATAAGCTTTATAAGGTTAATTACCGTATCCTGCCCGAACTAGTTCGCTGGACGAATAGTTCATGCTGGCACTTAATAGCCCATGCTAGTACTTAACAGCCCTACTTGATAGAAAACCCCTAATTAATAAATAAATAATCAATTAATAATTAACTACTCAATTAATGAATATAGTGGTGAATCAGCCTAAGCTGATTCCTACATTTATTCTGGTGGAGAATAAATCAACTAAGATAAATTTCCTTACAGATCTTTATTGAATATAGTGGTGAATCAGCCCTCAACTGATTCCTACATATATTCTGGTGGAGAACCAATCAATAGAGTTACATTTTCCTACACCTCATATATACATTTAACAAGACACATTATAAAACTGACCCAGAAAATATGTCATTAAACGTATGCAACATAATTCAGTATGTGTGCCTGTTGGTGTTGTGAGCGATCAGGTCTGGTAGATACTCTCCAACAATCATCTCCTTTGTTTTAGTAATGTTTAGGGTGAGATTGATGTCCTGACACCAACTTACAAGTCCATTTATCCATTTGCACATAACTATGGCTATTATCAATGTTTATTTGCCTTTGTTCACAAAGTGATGTCAATGATGACAGGACTAAGTTGATGTGTATGATTCCAGCATAATCGACAAGCACAGACAAGAGGTGGTTAACCCACACAGAAAGGTAGAGCTAGCGAACCACTGGGTGAAAGACTACCTTGCAGAATATGCAGAGAGCTTTCCGCAAGTCTCTGTTATCCTCGAGGCCAACATCGACAGGTGTGTCTATGGCCAGCAAGGGTTTGAGGATCACACATTTCAGGAGATGTGGGAACTCTACAGCCAGTACCCCACCCAAAAGGACAGGCCGGAACAATTCAGCGAGGAACGTAGGAAGAAAATTACAAAAGCATACAGTTCTGAGGAGGTGGTTGCACACTCCACAAATCACAAGCATGCAGATGAAGAGGTTCCGCAAATACATTAAAGACAAGGAACAAGTCAGTGTTGTTAAACAGTAAGATCACAATATAATGGTGAATTAATATTTGTTCAAATTCTTCTTTCTCTTTCGGCTTTACCCTTCAGGGGTCGCCACAGCGAATCATCTGTCTCCATTTAGTCCTATCTG
>JBBIGA010000018.1:93239-112241 GCA_037576975.1 Alestes dentex | reverse complement strand
CCAACTCCCATCGAGTGAGAGCCGCTCCCCACTTTATCAACACACAAAGCATTCATATTTGCCAAGTTAGGCTAAAACATGAGGCAACAGATGATAATAGACTAAGAGCTGTTTGGGAGCGGAAAGAACCGGCCATTCTTTGGGAGCCGTGCCACAAGAGCCGGCTCTCTGAAAAGAGCCGAACTTCCCCTCACTGTAGCCTGCGAACGTAGAATGTGAACTGCGTTCAGTCTCGCGAGAGTGAATGTCACTTATGGTTACATTCAAAATTTGTAAACGGATTTGTTCAGTTCAGCGTTCACGAAAAATAGGAACGTGTTCAATGAACGCCGTTCATTGACCGCATTCATGTGTATTACACCTGATTTACAATAAATGGAAAAAAAAAAAAAAAAAAAAAAGAAATATGTTAATAAACAGCTATGTCATGAAATGCTCATATCTGCTGGTCTTGCCACTGCTCACTGCTCATAATCCAAATTATTATACTGATCTATATACAGAAGTTCGTGGTGCTGGATTTTTCTTTTTTTGCTTTCTTTTATTATTATTATTATTATTATTATTATTATTATTGAGTATTGACTGGCTACACTGATCTGTCTATGCATCCGTTACATTGACAGTGAAATACCCAGCAATACACTATTAATGTTGCACATACACAAGAGAAACATGCTTGCCTTTTCATAAACACAAACATTAATTCCTAATTACTAGACTATCCAAACTGATCTGTCTATGGATCTGTGTAATATTGAAAGGAAAATACTTTTAATACACCACTCCTATTGCAAATGCATAGGGAAAACCAATTTGCCCAGAGGCCACAAAATTGGCTTCCCTTTCTAAAACTCAAACAGTGATTAATAAGGGCTAGGTTACGCACATTTGTGCATGTATAGGTCTATGTCATTTTTGTCTGTGAAATACTTACCAGTTCTCGGCTCCTAATGCTAATATACAGGAAGGCACATTTTCTACCCCTACTATAACACAATAAATTCCCAGGTACTACATGAAGCAAACTAATCTGTAATTGTTTGTGATATTGACAGTGAAATACTCTCTAATGTACCAATATTATTGCTAATTTACAGGGGAAAACTGTTTGCCCAGTGGCCAGGCAAAATAGTTTACCCCGCAATAATACATAGACAGTAGTTCCCAGGTACTACATTAAACACACTAATCTGTCTATAGATCAGGCAGGGGCCAGGCATAATGATTCCCCCCTGCTATAACATATAAACAGCCATTTTTAACATTCTTGAACATGTTTTTTAAAGCTTTGAAATTTGAACCTAAGAATTTTCATCACACACAAAAAAATGTATAGCATCTTGAATGTCTCAGACCTTTTTAGTCACACAACATAAAAAATCCAGCTCCGTTGAATTAAAATTAAAAAAATATATATACACATCTTCAGTTTTGAAGTCCTTTTAATGTACATAACACACACAAACAATGGTCTGCTGAATTCAATTAAATAAATAAATAAATAAATAAATAAACAAACAACACAAAGCAACATTCAGGTCTCAAAATGCAATGTTCAGGTCTGTTTAATTAAAATAAATAAATGTTCAAAATAGTACCCTGAATCGTTCAACACCACACACAAAAAAAGTCCAGGTCTGTTGATGGGTTGCCAGCACAAGACAGATGGAACCACCTGTCGCATCCATTACAGGCAATCTGGTAGAAAACATAGTAAAAATAATAATAAAAACATCCTATTTTTATATAATTTGAACTTTTATGGCTCAGTGACATCCTAATAGAAGCAGAACTTTGCTGAAAATACTTTTTGCAAAATGCTGACAGTAACCATTGTTATGGTTACACTAATGTCTTTCATGTAAGTACCTAATTAGCAGTAGTTCCATATCACATATAAATAAATTAAAACATTTTAAGTATGAAGAGTAATGTCCCGTTCTTAGATAAGCTAAAATAAAAGCTGTTAGTAATGTAGTTATCCGTCTTTGTGTCCATTAGGTATTACTGAGTGAAATGTAAAGTGAATATATTAATTCTGCTATACCAATGAGTTGTCACCATCTATTTCTCCACAGATAGAACAGACTTCTCTCAAGTCATCTGTTATGTGCAACAATAAAAACAATTGTTTGTAGTGCCTTGGAACAAGCAGCAGATTACATTACAGTTATTCTGCCAGAACATATTTTGCTATTTCTTTCCTGAAACCGTCAATGGTCTTGTATGAATTGCAAAACCACAAAGGGATGCCTTTAAGTAGTCGTGGCAAACTGGCAAATTAAGTAATTAGTAAGGCTTCTCTTCCAGACAAAATGCATACTTGAGTACTTTCTTCTTACCTTACACTCAAATACTCCACAAAATGTTCCATCCTTCTGCAAGGAGTGTGGAGATGTTTCACACCTCCAGTGTGACACATTGCAGCCTTTATTCCTCATACAGGTCCTGTGAAAAAAGGAAAAAAGACAACTTTTTTATACCTGCCATGAGTAAATAAAGTAATTTCAGTCACAAATTGTGTAGTTCTGTCATGAGGGTTGCCTAATCTGTCTTTTTCCTTACTGCACCAACAATGTTAGGAAGAAGACACCTCATGCCCTGCCTCAACATTTACATTCACAGCATTTAGCTGATGCCCTTATCTGAAGTGACATACAATCCTTGATTATAGGGAGGGTCCCTCTGAATCAAATAAGGGTTGACCAGGGCCACAATGACAGGTGTGGGAATCAAACTCAGATAGTTGCCTGCTTTAACCATTAGACTACTTCCTGCAACAAATAAAAGAAAATGTATTTGTGTGACAGGACATATGCCAAAAGTTTTTATTAAATGAATTTCATAAATCATGTATATGATTGTTGCCACACTTTTGTCATGGCAAATGAATCAATCAAGAAAGCTTTTTCCTCTTTCTCCTGGTTGTTCTTCCTCACCATAGCATATACGTATGCATTTGTAACCTTTAAGACAATTTAAAATATTTACATAAAAGCGAACATTTCAGTTAATTTCTTTGTCTGCTGCCTACAGTTGCCCAAAATAGTTAAAACAAATGTCCTAATCTCTCTTCCAGGTGCCGAGCGTGCAATGTCCCAACTGAACAATGTGTAGGGTCCAATTCTGGACAATACCATACATCTGCTGTCATTAGAATGTTTTGTCTACTTACTCATCAAATTTGGAGAGAGACGATCCATGAGAATGAAGGCTCAGGTCTGCCAGTCCAGGAGTGTGAGGGCTCGGTGCAGGTCCAGGAGAGGGAGGGCTGAAGTCTGCTGGTCCAGGAGAGTGAGGGCTCGGAGCAGGTCCAGGAGAGGGAGGGCTGAAGTCTGCCGGTCCAAGAGAGTGAGGGCTCGTGGCAGGTCCAGGAGAGGGAGGGCTGAAGTCTGCCGGTCCAGGAGAGTGAGGGCTCAGGGCAGGTCCAGGAGAGGGAGGGCTGAAGTCTGCCGGTCCAGGAGAGGTATGGCTTGGGGCAGGTCCAGGGGCCTCATGTATAATGCCGTGCGTAGAATTTTACACTAAAACATAGCGCACGGACAAAACTAGATATGTGCGTAAGCCACAAAAATGATCCAGTTGCACAAAACGTAAGCAAAGTTCTACGCACTTTCGCTTTATAAATCCCAGTCAACCTGAAATTGTACGCACGTGGCCCAACCCATAGTCACGCCCCGACTCCTCCCGTAATTATACATATTTGAATATGCAAATCAATTTAAATACCCGCTTTGTTCAGGGTTTTGTTAAAAACAAACAAACAAAACACACACACAATGGCCAGGGCACGCGTCTTGCTTACTGAAGTTGAGGCATGAAAAAAAATCTTGATTAAGTAGTGGCATCAACAGCAAAAGAAAATCGTTGGAGTGGCACAGCGTGGTGGAGGGACTTCAAAAATGTAAGTTCGGAAAGTCGCACCGTGCCCGAAATTAAAAAGAAATGGTCGGATGTTAAAGTCGACATAAGTGCGAGTAAGAGTCTTAACGCCACTGGAGGACGTAGCGGAATTCCAGCCTCACACTTTTTGAGCTGCTGTACTGAGCACATCTTCGGGCGCTGGCTGCGCACACTCCCGTGCCTCAGAAACCGAGGCACGACGGAAGCTGTGCTGCAGTCACAAAATGCAAGAGGCCTAGCCTCTGCTTTAAGAGATATCATGGTGGGAACTAGGTTGGAGCAGGGGGAGATGTAGCTCCCCTAGTGGTGACATGAGCTCGTCTGGAAACATGATTTGTGAATTTTTTGGGGAGCTCTAAAATATTGATATGATGACCAAATAAATGCTATTTTGGGCATGGGTTTTCTCACAGGTGTAAAATAAGTAAAATAAATAGAGTTTATTACTCATGAAAAAACGTAGCCTGCAGCCCCGCCCACTACCCCCCCCACACACACACACACACTCACACGAGCTCCTTTAGTTAGAAATACATGTTTACAAGGCGTCGTTGCTGACATGTTGAAAAGAAGAAAATACGCACGTTGGGCTGTTTATTTAAAAATAAGGCCAAACAAGCTGATCAAGAAGACCAACCGTCTGCTGGTGGTAGCACATCGGACGTAGGGACTGTTGCTACCGAGAGAGGCACTAACGTTAGTGTATTTATCAGTAATGCTATATTGTTCATGGCTGGTGCCGCTGGCTGCTTTAATCGCGTGTGTTCGGCTCTGTGTACAGCCCTATAGGCTATAGCCCATGTGAAACAATGTAAGTTTTTGAGTTGAGAAGCCTTATTTTAAGTTGATTTAATTAAACAGCCAAACGTTACTTTGGTGGTCCGTGGACTATTTATTATCAGGTGGATTGAAGTTTGCGTAGCCCATATATGTGCATATGCTCGGGAAATCTGTTCAAATGAAATGAACCTGATCCATCGGGGAATTTCATGTAAATATTGTACAGACCTATAAATGGCATCACCCGCATTAAAACTTTGCTCCCCCAAACTCCGCTGCAGCCTGAGATCACTATACAAACAGAAAAAACGGCACTAAGAAACGGCGCCAAGAAAACACCAAAAACAGAACTGATAAACACCAGAGGGCGCCCAGGAGACAATCTGTAATGCCTGGAGCTAAACGAATAAAAGTCTTCATTACACATTATACAGTTTCACACCGGAATGTTCAGTACATTTGGAAAGTAATAAAATATGACAGAAATACATATACAAAAACATGGAAGCATTCTTCCTTTTTTCTACAGAAAACAAGTTTAGGGCAGCATACCACTTGCCTTCCTGCTAATGAGTGATGACTGGTTGTGTTTATCAGACACACAATAAAACACAGAAACAACACTTTACACACACTGTGCTTCTCAATACACAATCTATATACATCCGTGTGTGTGTTTTGTTGTTAGTAAAACACAGTTGCAGCGTTTCACAAGATGCTGTGGAATTTTAAACAAATTGCTTGAGCTGTTTATATCGAATCATTTAACCGGCGCACTGAAGAAAAAGCAGCAATAATTAAACAGCTTCTTTCACACAAATACAAACGGCACAAAGAAACGCGACCAGAAAATAAAGGAGACATTTTAAGGGCAGTCTGGCCACGTCTTTGGTCGTTATTGTGCATGTTGTGCAGCAAACAGGACTCCAGAGGGCTCCAACGGAGCGACATGAAGAATCACGGCTCAATCCCAAATCTCTCAAATTCCCTTAGTAGTGAAAAACACACAGGTCACGAAATTTCTACACCTGACTAGGGCTGTAAATATTGGTCAGTGAGTTGTACAGCTTTGCCTGAATTTAAGTTCATTAGAAAAAACTATAAGGCCTTTTTCAGGCTAATCTTATTTTTTGCCCTACATAGTGCACTACATAGAGAGCAGGGAGCCATTTGAGATTCAGCCAAAACAACACGAGACGACATCCTGGAAGCACAACTGACTAAACTCCTAGGATGTGTTTATCCGCCCATACCATGATTATAAATACTAAATTTAACATATTCGACCCAAAAACATTGGACATTTCAGTGGACCTTGATTAGACTTTCCGCTTCTGGACATAAAACGGACCAGTAGCAGAAAAGACGACTGTCACTCTTTAATTTTAATACTTTATTTTTTTACTTGCATTTTTATTTCCTTTCCAATAACCATATATAATATTTCAAACAAATACAGCCACAAAAATAAGTGACGATTAAAACCACCCAATTTCTCCTCCACCCCCACACGCACAGACACAGAGGGTCTAAAACAGCAAACCATGTGGCTTTGTAACATTCAACATAAAACAAGCACACACACTATTGCCACTTCACTCCTGTTTTATAGTTAAAATGTATCTGCCCTCATTTTTCCCTAAACAGGACTACTTGATCCTGCATCATCAGAAAATCATTTAAATGTGTAGAAGACAAGGACTGTCCCTCACCTACCATTAAACCTTTAGCACTAGCATGAACGTCTGTGGTAACCCATATCAGCTTAGATATGTTCTTTCACTTCCATTTACTTTTTGAATAAAAATGCTCTTTTTATTGGCTGGTTATTTTTTAATAAAGGCAACTGTGCTCCTGTTGCGCTGCTAGTTTAGTGGTACTGCCCTGTTGTACGGCCGAGTGACAAAATAAAAAGACAAGTTAAAATGTTAAATTGTTCTCATTGGTCACTATGTGCTGTTACTTAATAGCATGTTTATCCCCCCACCATCTATAAAACGGCCTCTATACTTCAGATCTCTTTCTTTCTTTCATTGACATGTTAAAACTTAGTTAAATCTTATTTTTCCAAATGAGAGGGCCTGATAAATTGATATACTTGGGTAGGTTAGAAGTGCTGGGACTCTGTGGTGTGGCTTGTTATGTCTGTGAACTTCAGACATCAGTTTGAGTTAACAGTGCCTCATCACTGAGATCGGGCCCATCTGTGAATTTAATGAAGACCTGTGGGCGTAGATGCACCCATTGCAGACACACTGACTGAATACAGCTTGTATAATCTCTTCAGAAAAGCATTGCCATTAAAATAGTACACTGAAGCAATTTCACAAGAGCTTAGGGTCACTGTGCGTAGAACCAAGTGTTGGCTAAAGGGGTATAAAGCCCCCAGCCCTGGACTGTGGAGCTGTGGAGTTTTCTGAAGTGATGGAGTTCCATTAAATACATTATATGGACAAACTTATTGGGGCACACCTGTTTTTCAGGGTTTGGGAGGCGTACCAAGACATTTTGGACAATGCCATGCTTCCAATTTTGTGGACACAGTTTGGGAAGAACCTTTTCTATTCCCTCATGACTGGCCCCCAGTGCACAAATCAGTGTCTTTTAAGACATGGTTAGATGAGTTTGGTGTGAAAGAATTTGACTGGCCCACACAGAGCCCTGACCTCAACCCCATCCAACACCTTCTGGACGAACTGGAACAGAGATTGTGAGCCAGGGCTTCTCGTCCAACATCAGCGCCTGACCTGATAAATGCTCTACAGAATGAATGGCCACAGAAACATGACAAAATCTTCTGAAAAGCCTTCCAAGAAGAGTGGAAGCTGTTATACTCCATATTAAAGTCTGAGCATTTGAATGCAATGTCATTAAAGTCCATGTTTGTGTAGTGGTCAGGTGTCCCAATACTTTTGCTCATGCAATGTACCTTTGGGATGAGAGATCCAGAAGAAAACATTCAACATCACAACCTGTAAACACTAATGCTTGTTGTTGTCTTCTACATTTACAGCATTTAGCAGACTTCCATTCCCCAGCTACAGGGGACAGTCTCACTGGAGCAACCAGAGGTTAAGGGTCTTGCTCAGGAACCCAGTGGTGGTATGCATAAGGTAGGATTTGAAGCCATGATCTCTCGGGCCAGAGCCAAGTATCCTACCCACTAGGCCACCACCACCCCTGGATATACAGCAGAATGATTCTCACCAGGCCACACTGGATGGTTTTAACTGCTGTGATGGTGTAGTAGCTCTGGGTTGTTAAATGCTGTGATGGTGATGTATCTCGATTGTGAGTTGTTAAATGCTGTGAAGATGTAGTAGCTCAAGTATGGGTTATTAAACGCTGTGATGGTGTAGTAGCTCGAGTATTAGTTGTTAAATGCATTGATGGTGTAGTAGCTCGAGTATGGGTTATTAAACGCTGTGATGGTGTAGTAGCTCTGGGTTGTTAAACGCTGTGATGGTGTTGTATCTCGATTGTGAGTTGTTAAATGCTGTGATGGTGTAGTAGCTCGAGTATTAGTTGTTAAATGCTGTGATTGTGTAGTAGCTCGAGTACGGGTTATTAAACGCTGTGATGGTGTAGTAGCTCGAGTTTGGGTTATTAAATGCTGTGATGGTGTATTAGCTCGAGTATGGGTTGTTAAATACTGTGATGGTGTTGTAGTAGCTCGAGAATGGGTTGAAATGCCCTTGGCGGCGCTCTTTCTCTCCAGCGTGGTTCATTTCAGCCACACTGCCGCTGCCACTGTTCTGCTCTCTTCTTAGTCCAGTGCAGTCTCAGTCATGGCCCTGCTGAAGTCCAGCAAGTTTATTTTAAATGTCGGAGCTTATACTCCAGCTCTGGGAGTGCTGCCTCTCCGTGCGAGGTAAAGTGGGCTTTGGAAATTTGTGGAAATTAATTTTAAACACGGCTATATTAGGTCATTGGCTTATTCTTGGTGTGTGCAAGTTACCTGGCACAGTCTGTCTCTCCGGTCACTAGGACACAAGGACGTTACCTAGTGTGAACATTAACTAAGTTAAATATGTTGATAGTTTTGAGCGTGTGGAGTAAAACAACGTTTCGTGTGATAATGCTGTGATTTGTGTACCGTGTAAAAACTCCTGTCAGCTAGCTAGCCAGCTAACCTTTATGACTATTGAGTGTTGTCTGTGAACTATCTAATAATCATGTTTACTATTTCTGCAACACAGTAAGAAATTATTTAACAGGCTTTTTGGGGACATTAGCTGGTTGACTGTTATTAGATGTTATACATAACGGCATTAGCTAAGGTTAAAACTGGCAAGCTAACTAGCACGGCCTCGCTATCAGCTAGCTAGTGGCTTTTCCAAGGTTGTTTGTATCTGAAGATGTCCAGGGTTCATCTCTGCTTCCTGGAGCAGTACAGAATTTCATATTTTTGTTTAACAAAAATGGAGTGCAAAATCGGTAGAAAAACTAGTCAATTTTGTAATGCTATCTTATTGTGTACCACTGCGCCGATTCAAGGCCTAGTGGTTTGCAGGTGTACATGTTTCATGTGATACTATGCATGATTGACATTAAATTGCTGTACACTGGCTGATGTGCCCTCTTAATTTTCCTGCCATTCATCAGCAGACGCATCCTCTTAGTAAAAATCAGTTATAAACGGTATTATCTCGTCGTATGCTCCAGTTGCTCGTCTAATAACCCTTCAGGCATTTTGCCTGCCCAGAAAATTATAGGATGCCTTTTATTACTGGACCACGTGTTTTAACGTTATCGCTACAGAGGATGTAAATATGTCTTATCAAAATAAATGTTGTTCTGTATAAATATCTTAATAAAAATTTGCAAAATATCTGTTTTGCATTTATATTCGTCAAGGCTTTTGAATCTGGTTTTTTTTTCCCTGTATGTTACATGTTTTTCTGTTTTGCCGAAAATAGAGCCTCAGGTTAAGAAATATTCTCTCAGTCATTAAACTTGATGTTGTAGAAATGTAGGGTTCCAAAGTGCTTGGCTCACAAAGTGCAGAGGCAGGTTATCAGATCATATCACAGTGTTCATCTTTATTGAGAGGACTGTGAAAGTCTTATTAGAAAGGATACTGTGTTTCTTGCTGAAGTGCAAAACTGTATAGGAAAAAGCAGGTACCTGGCTTCCTAAGGAACTGAATGAAATTAATTATATGCGGGATATTGTCTTTTTATAATAACTGATTTGTATTGGTGTAGAATAACCTGGTACTCATCAGTTATGCTGCTTTTTAAAAACATTTCTGAAATCTTGAGTCACAACGTGGCATAGAATCTTCACAAGGGGACGCACACATGTCCTGTTACTTATAGGTTCGATAACATAACTTGACTGTCAGTAATGGGTACAAAAAAGGTAGTGATTTAGATTAAATATATAACTGATTTCTTTGTCATTATTGAGTAGACTATGGATACTGGGCATGTATGAGTGATTATAAAGCTTTTCTTTTTTTAATCTAAAAGGGGATCAGCCATTTTCAACTTCCAGTGCTTTACATGCAAAATGAGACTGAAGTTCTATACTTGAAAATACATTTGGAACAAAGTCTATGGAGTGCTTGATCTAGGGAGTATCTGTAGATGACTCAGGATTGGTTGTGATCAGGAGGGTGGGAGATGGGCACCAGACTTCATTGGTTTAAAAAGAAGTGTGTGGCATGTCCCTCTCTTGGGCCTGCAGGTCTAATCTTGTGTTGCACAATATCATCTAAAGTTTACTCAAATGAGGCCGCCAATTATTCACATGTAATGAATAGTTTCGTAGATTAAATAGGCTTTGAGTGTCTGTGTAAGCCATCTTAAATGCTTGTAGTTGAAGTGCGACCCCAAAAGTAAGCCTCTAGAGTGGTGCTAGTTGATTTTCACAGTGAAGTGAGCCGTAACTAAAATCCTAGGTTTGTTTTAGCATGTGGAACAGTGTTTGTACCAGGCATTTCATTGCATCATAGTATCACTTGATATTAGTTCTTAAACTGGAAAAATAAAGCAGTGAAGATCAGGTTGACAAACTGTAGTGAAGAAGCTTGAGCCTATTCTCGGTGTGCACCTCAGATGAATGTAGCATGGAGTGGGAGGCAGGCTATATTTAAGGATACTGAACCTCCAACATTGACAACGCTCCAAATTCTTTGGAGATCACAGTCATTGAACTCTTGAGAGTATTCCAGCTCAGCTTGTCTCAAAGTAATAACATCAGTACTTAGCCATCATTTAAAACAGACTAGGAAAGTTTGTGTGGCCACTAACACTAATTTTAAAAAGTAGATTAATGCATGCTGTTTTAGTAATTTTAAACCTATGCAGTAAAAATCACTTAATAGTAGAAGTACTCTGCTTGTATCTTGTAGCTCATGGTGGACTGAGGTACAGATGGGCCCCCCTGATCCCATCCTGGGTGTCACAGAAGCTTATAAACGTGACACCAACCCCAAGAAGATGAATCTTGGAGTGGGAGCTTATCGTGATGACCAGGGCAAACCCTATGTCCTTAACTGCGTCCGCAAGGTGAACCTTAACTTTTCTTTTTCATTTTGATTGAATGCTGTTCATTCTCATAGTTAAATATCAATGTTTTTATGTACCTACCTACTACAGAAGGCCTTGTTGCTATTGAAATACAGCAATATAGTTATCTCGATAGTTATTCATTCTCCCTTTCTTTGATCCTGTAATCCAAGTTGACTATGAAATGTTGGTGTTTGTAGGCTGAGGCTCAGATTGCTGCTAAGAACCTGGACAAGGAGTACCTTCCCATTGGAGGCCTGGGAGAGTTCGCTAAGGCCTGTGCTCATTTGGCTCTTGGACCTGAAAACGAAGTGCTCAAGAGTGGCAGGGTAAGTACAACTCCAAGAGTTATGATGTTTAATATTTAATGTTTTTAAGTTGGACCTTGAAAGAAGCATCATTTTGGGCTATTCCCATTTCCCTCTTTTTATACACAGAGCATCACCGTCCAGACCATTTCAGGAACAGGTTCTCTGCGTATTGGAGCTAACTTCCTGGTTGGTAAATTTTCATTCTGTGGCTTCCATCTGGCTTGTAACAGTAAGTCTGGGTTTTATGCTTCTCTTACCAGTTTTCTTCTTTTAATCTGTGTTTTGCTGCAGTCGCGATTCCACACCGCATCCCGGGATGTTTACCTGCCTAAGCCTTCCTGGGGAAACCACACGCCCATCTTCAGGGATGCAGGCATGCAGCTGAAGGCTTACACCTACTATGACCCAAAGACCTGTGGCTTTGACTTCAAGGGAGCCCTTGATGATATTTCAGTAAGATGAGATATTAGTTTTTGATTAGAAGTGAAATTCAGAGCAATCTCAATACACAGAAAACAGCGTCCAACACTGGCTCTTGTGATAAATACTTTCACAGATCCATTTAAAATTGTTCAGCATGCCCATAACAAGTGTAAATGGTCTGTTGTTCCCTCTGCATGTACATTTTGATGTATGTATTCATTATCTATACTTCAGTGATTCTTTGAATTGAGGAAAATAAAGAAAAATGTCAACAAGCCATCAAGGAGAACACCTCACGCGGCTTAGCCCAGCATTATTCAGAGCGTAGTAAATGCTTATAGAGCAGTGCATTAAAATTGTTGTGGATGTATTAAGCAAAAGACCGTGACATTAATAAAACATTAAGTAATTTTTCTGTATCTGTTATTTCACACAGAAAATTCCAGAGAACAGTGTGATTGTACTGCATGCATGTGCACACAACCCCACAGGAGTGGACCCGAGGCCCGAGCAGTGGAAAGAAATGTCTAGTGTGATCAAGGTACTGTTTAGTGTGATGATGAAACTGTAACCTGCTTGGCCTAGTTTGTTGAGAAACAAGTCCAGTAACTGTTTAAATTGTATGCTTTAATCTCCTTCTCCTCCAGAAAAGAAATCTGTTGGTGTTTTTTGACATGGCCTACCAAGGCTTTGCCAGTGGGGATATTGACCGGGACGCCTGGGCTGTGCGCCATTTCATTGAGCAAGGCCATAACATTGTTCTGTCTCAGTCCTTTGCGAAGAACATGGGTCTGTATGGTGAGTCTACCACGCAGTGACAGACCATTGTAGTCTAATAATGGAAAAAAAAACAAACAAACAAAAAAAAAACTCAGAATACATTATTGTTTTTACACTAAACAAGTGGGCATTGGAGCTGCTTACAATACTATATCCCGACACTCATTTGTGAGTGTGTGTGGTTTACAGGTGAACGTGTTGGAGGCTTCACAGTGGTCTGTAAGGATGCTGAGGAGGCCAAGCGTGTGGAGTCACAGCTGAAGATCCTCATCCGGCCAATCTATTCCAATCCCCCCATGAACGGAGCTCGCATCGCCTCAGCCATCCTGAACACACCTGAACTCTACAAGGAGTGGTTAGTCTGAAAAAGATTATACTGAAAATGTTAACACTTCTAATACTTAGTGAACCTGATGACGTCAAAGTCACAGGTTTAAACCCCAATTTCTACCATCGTGTCCTTGAGCAATACACTTAACCCTCAATTGTTCTCAGTTGTCCCTGTAACTAAGGATTGTAAGTTGCTCTGGATAAGGGTGTCAGCCAAATGCCAGTTTACCACTTACAGTTGTGCTGGTTTAGTGTTACTGCAATTATTTTTATGAAATTATGAAGCTGACTGAAATACAGGTGGTTATTCGTTGACCATTGCTGTTTGCATGATAATAACATGTTTGTGTGTGTGTGTGTGTTCGTTTGTTTATTTATGTCAGGCTGTTGGAGGTGAAAAGCATGGCGGACCGCATCATTAAGATGAGGGAGATGCTTGTCTCAAACCTTAAAAAAGAGGGGTCCACTCACAACTGGCAGCACGTCACTGATCAGATCGGCATGTTCTGCTTCACTGGCCTCAAGCCTGAGCAGGTTAGTCAGCTGACAAGCATATTGCTCTCATAGATAGGTACAGAGTACATAAATGTCATCACAAGCTAGTAAGACACTACTGAAAATCCACACTTATAAAATCAGACTACATATTTTACCCAAGTTCCTGCTACATTACTGGCATGACATAGTTATTAGGTTAACTTTCTATTGTCAGAGTCTGGAAAACTTGGTTAATTCCTGCTTTAACAGGAATCACAGCCCCCTGTTTTTGCATAACGTAGCAGCAGGCAACTCTGAACGGTGCTACAACAAAAACATGAAGCAAAGTAGTATTCCTTTTGGGAGGATGTGTGTCATTACTGAATGCTTCAAACTAAGGTTTTGATAATACTAAGATTACTTTTAAAGAGAGGATGTCATTAACTATATTTTGCTACAGGTGTCTGATAAAATTTCAGTTTTTTTTCTGGATAAACATAAGTAGTTTTATATTTTTTAGCACTCAACCAAGAAATTGTAGGTTTGTTCTCAGTAGTTCCTTCACTAACTTCTTCATTCTTCCTGTTCTCTGTTCCTCGGCAGGTTGAGAGCCTGATTAAGAATTACTCCGTCTATATGACAAAGGATGGGCGTATTTCTGTGGCAGGAGTGACTTCCGGAAATGTTGGCTACTTGGCACACGCCATCCATGCTGTCACTAAGTGAAGCCGGCTGTCCTTAGTTTCAGAATGTAGTGGTATTGAACAGAAGGAAAGTGGAGTTGCACAAGAACATATATTTCCCATAAATTAACTTAGTTTAATTTCTCAGGAGGTTTGTAAAGGAGGACAATACTGTATTTTGAAAGCTCATCTTGATTGGCACCATTATTGTTTACCTGTGATGAGTTCTTTATCAAACATCGGCAGACCCAAGACAAATTTAACAGTAGCACTTATGCATTTCCCTTCGATAGGAATAGTGTTAAAGGTGAAAGTAAACTGATATTGTAAATAAGAGAAAGTTTCCAAAGATAAACTATTTTGAATCTGAACTCAATATAAGGAATATACTGTCAGCAGATGAATTCTCATCACCTAATGTGCTGTGTTTTTAGATCATTTGAAAGAGCCAGTCCAGTGAACTTAGTTTGTTTTCTTTAGCCCAGCAAAGATTACTGTGCAATTAATGTGACACCAATCGAGCAAAGGCACTTTTCAGTGGAGACTGTGTGTTTAGGAGTGAAGGTGAAAGACTAGGTTTGGTGTGTGTTTTAGATTTGCCCTTTTTTCGTGTAATTCATTGTAATGTTCACTCGCTCTGTCACCTTAAGTCTGGCTCCTATATCTCCATTACAAACTTCAAACTGATTAATCTCATTCAGATGATTATGGCAACGCCCACACTGCATTGTATTCACAGTTGCATCTGTTTTATTTACTGGAATAATTATGTGAACAATGTCCTGAACTTAATGCATCATTGGACTGTAAAATTCCGTGTAGCCTAGTATTTGTAGAATGAACCATTAACCACATCTTGTGGTGTACATTTCCCAAAATACTTGTGCTCTGTGTGGAGGTTCAAGTTGCCTATCTATAGCTGCAGTCTGCCATCCGGTGGCTGTGGGTGGTGCATGCTGGGCCTGGAGCCGACACTGGCTTAGACGGAAACATTTTATTAGTAAGTCACTAGTTTAAACTGTCTAGTGCACTGACTAATGTCACTGACTCATCAAGCCCCAACACCTGGAAAGTTTGTCTCTTCTTATGAGGTTGAATACATGGTTTTTGTTTATAAATGGTTATTTGGTTTCTGTAGTGGTTTTGTTCATACAGTTCTCTTCATTCCAGAAGCCGACTTTATCAGATTCTGCAAATTATCTAAATACAGATGTCAACTGTTAGCAAATGAAATGTTACATCTCCAGTACTGTATGCGGTAAACGAATAAAGGTGAGCCTGAAAAAAGTCTTTGTCAAGAGGTGATGTGTGGTTACCCCAAATTAACTAAACTAGACAAAACTAAACTAAACCAGTAAATCCTGTCAGATGTGTTCACCCTATGGTACATTCAGCATAACATCTACTTTCAGCTGCCCCCAACTAGAGGTCCCCAAACTGGATCAACTGTCTCCATTTCCTTTTATCTTCTGCATCTTCCTCTTTCACACCCACTGCCTGCATGTCCTCCTTTATACCATCCTTAAACTGCCTACTAGCCCTTCCTTTTCTCCTCCCTGCTGCTCCATCCTCAGCATCCTTCTCCCAACAGACTCAGAGTCTCTCCTCAGCACATGTCCGAACCAACACAATCTCGCCTTTCTGACTTTTCCTCCAAAAGGTCCAACTCGAGCTGTCCCTCCAATAAATTCATTTCTGATCCTGTCCATCCCCATCCCTCCCAATACAAATCTTAACACTTTCAACACTGTCACCTCCAGCTCTGCTTCCTGTCTTCGTCAGTGCCACTGTCTCCAAACCAGACAACATAGCTGGTCTCACTACTGTCTCAAACACCTTACCTTTCACTCTCTTCTTCACCTCTCTCACATTTCCTGTTACTCTGGACTGCTGACCCCAAGTATTTGAACTGCTCTGCCTTTGCCAGTTCTACTCCCTGCATCCTCACCACAGGTACTGTCTTAAACTGACCCTCATTCCTCTCTTTTCCAGAGTATATCTCCATCTCTCAAGGGTCTCCTCAACCTGCTCTATACTCTCACAACAGATCACCGTTCAGCATAACATAATGACCTAAAATATTGATATATGGGGAACTATCCATGTAAACAAACGGATGGCCTCAACTGCCTCATCAACAATGCAGGAATCAATGTTATGGCCATTAAAACATGCAGTTTAGAGATCATTTATTGTACTGTAAAAAGACTAAAGGAGAAGACATGCTGAGATGGATCAGGGCCTTGTGAAGATCCTCTTTAAGTAGGGAAGTGCTAGGGGTTCTGCTAAGCTAATTCCTTGGTCATGTGACTGTAGGTTTGGTGCAGGTTTTCTTGGGGGTGCTGTCAGTGAAGTCACGGTCTGTACGTGTACTACGGAACCAGTGGTGCTTTCAATAACAATGAGAGCCGCATTTAAAAACTGCAAGAACGTGCTGATAACTGGAGCTAACCGAGGACTCGGGTTACAGATAGTGGAGAGCTTAGTGACAGGAGGCTTTTCTCCTGGGAAAATAATCGCTACGGCCAGAAACCCGAGCGGAGCGAAGGTAAAACTAAGCCTCTGTTGCAACAAGACATAGCCATGTATGATGCGACTTGTGCAACTGCAACGATAACTAGATGTAGTCCGCAGTTTTATTATGAAGGACGTCTAGTCTTAGCCCGCTGTCCGCCAGCAGCCGCTCCTTCTGCGCATGCGCGAATATCTGCCTCTGCGAGCAGTAGAAAAATATTTATTTTTTAGGAAGGGCATGATAAAAGCTCATGATTTAACCACGAGAAGAGCTGATGAGATTCTCTAAATGCATAGAAAGGATGCTTCAGTTGTTCCTTTCTTAGCTCCTCCAGCACAGGGTACATTGGACCATTATTTAGGACAGGTGAAAGTTAGAGACCTACAATTCCGTGGGGCTGGAAAGTTTTGAACCCACGCACCTGTAGTTTCACCACGAAATTCATCTCTCCAAACCACTAAGGAATTCGAGCACGATCTGAATCTATTTAGTTTTCCTGAAAAGCTGGTAAAACACGCACTGTTTGTAGCAATCTTTGTTTTTTTTGTTCAGATATGTAAATTCATTCCGTTTCTTCTGATTCATTTAATGAATAGAACTGCTGTCTTCTACTGAAGTCCACCACCAGTTTCTTGGTTCTGCTGACACCGCAATGTCAGGTTCTCCACATCCTCCATGTCTTATCATTATTATGATGCCCAGCACTACTGTGTTGTCAGCAGGTTTGACAATGGAGGTTTGACAATGGAGCTATGTGTGACCATATTGTCGTGAATGTAGAGGAGGTAGAGCAGAGGGGACACGGCCTTGTGAAGCTCCGACATGCCTTTTTCGGCATAACACCAGCCTGGGAGGAAACTAAAAACCCAGCTGTTCAGTCGAAGATCCCTCAACTTGGTAAACAGTACTGAAAGCTGAACTGTAGTCAAACACGGCTCATTCAGAGCATGTTCTGCTTTGACTGCTGCATCATTAGGTGCATTTGTGGACTTCGGTAGTTAACTTTCCTGGAATGCATTTTACATTAAGTAGCAGTAACCAAATGTGGCTTTTTTAGGTACACATTGTGAATATATAATTGGGTTAATATTTTAGTTCATTTTTTAATGAAAAAAACGGATGGAATTTGATGTATTATGTGTTATTTTACTGTAGATGTGATATAGTGATAAAGGTGAAAATGCAGGTCCTTAAGCCTTAAGTTGGGGTGGGCGCCAAAGCAAGTGTTCGTCCAGGCTGGTAGTCCCGTGTACTACAGTACCAGGGTTGGGGTCCCCTGTTTTGAGTGACAGTCACATTTAGGGCACTTGCTAAGCATTTTGTGCTTATAGATCCGTGCATGTAAAAAACATTCACCTGAGTCACCAGTTTGAGTCTCAGCTTCAGACACAAATGTTCATTTGTGTGGTCATTATTTAGTGAACATTAATACCCAGTGACAACAAGGGGTCATACAGCACACGTCATACGCAGAACCGACGCGTTTCATATAGGAGAACAAGGCAGTTTTCAGTTCCGAGTAATTTTCAGCTATAATAAGCCTTAAGCAGTACGACTGCATCCTAAACTGCTTACTAACACTGTTTTACAATAGTTTGTAAAAACGGTACACCACCATTAGCACTGCATTTAGTGGTATGATGTTTGGGATGAAAAATCTGAATGTTGATCGATCGATGTTAGATTGCTGTCTTCAGTAATCTAAGAAAGTCTGTTTTTTTCTAAAGTAAGGAGGTTCAGCTCAAAAGGATCTACTCGCTTTCATTTTTTGGTTGCCATCAAGGTTTCACCTCATGTTAGATCTCCCCCGTCTCAACTGACATCAGCAGACTTAAATGAAATTGTTTAGCTGCATATTTCACATGTTTGTTTCATATTTATTTTAACAGGAATTACAGAATCTGGCAGTGAAGCATCCAAACATTCACATAATAACACTTGGTGAGCTTGAAAAACTGATTTTTTGCTTTGAAGCTCTGAATATTTCCTTTATTGCCTGTGATTTAATGCTGTTTACTCCACTTTACTCTTCCCCAACTGTCCAGATGTTGTCAGTCAAAAGAGCATAGAGGACGCTGCAGTAGAGGTGAAGCAGATTGTGCAAGAGGATGGCCTCAACTGCCTCATCAACAATGCAGGAATCAATGTTATGGCCAATTTTGAAACTGTTACTGCGGACAAAATGCTGGAGAACTTCCACACTAATTCAGTAGCACCCCTCATGATCACCAAGGTTTGATATCTTTATGTAAAAACATGCAGTAAACATCAGACACTATATA
>JBBIGA010000018.1:75183-93139 GCA_037576975.1 Alestes dentex | reverse complement strand
AAATATAAGGGTGAATCAGCCTAAACTGATTCTGGTGGAGAATATCAAAATTAACCTAAATTAAATTATTCAATAAATTCCTACAGAGGTGTCATGATTTTGAGTAAATGGGTGATGTTTTTTGCCTCTGGCTTATTGTGTAAGTCTGCATCATTAGATGGTCGCTTCCCAAGAAAAGAATCAAGACCCTCTTGCTTTGAACATGCCATGATTTATTGATAGCTCTTGTGACGCACGTGTGTATGTGAATAGTCATTCACTTACACACGTGCGTCACAAGAGCTATCAATTTTGACTGGTGCAGAAACTTTGGGGCCCCGAGTTTGGGAAATCAGGTTCTAAACTAAAGACAAAAAACTCCCATGGAGTCACTACATGTTGGGTAAGAGGATTATTTTTTAATCCTTAAATGCCATAAATATAGGCCAATTGTATTTTAATAGTTGTACAATACAGTGTTTTAAGACAGTAAGAACACCTTCAGATTTGCAGAAGGTTGAATTTACATTATGTCTAGCATGATGTGATATTTCCTATTTTGCCTTCTCAAGAATTCCCTGTGTTAAATTTAACCAATATAATCTATATATATGTAATCTAATGACATTTTAACCAAAATTCACACAGCTGTGTGGATTACAAAATAACAGATGAATTAGGATTAGATATTGTTCACCAAAAAAATAATTCAGAAATAAATAAACATAGGTTTAAGAAACTTTAAACATACCACTGTTTTGACTTTTCCGAAGTTTCAGTAATTTAATAAATTAATCAGCTTGATAAAAATAGTCACAAAAACTTTTGTCAAGTTATGAACAATATGATGAAGGAACAGTGTATCCTGGCCCTGTCTTCAGCTGACAGTCTCCCTACCTTCTGGAGTTTCTCTCACTGCCTGCTGCACCAGTGGATTCGTCCTGACACAGAACTCTCCTGCAGAACCCCTTCCCCCAGCTCATTCAGAATGTTTCAAGCTGTCCTGCACTGTTCTGGTGGAGCACGCCAAGGATGCCCACAATCAGTCACTGCAATAACGCAGATTCCTCCTCCCTGAAGAAGCTGCCTCCTCCCTGGCCACTCCCCAAGCTTTACTGAGATCAGAAAGGTCACCTCAAACACACAGCGCCAACAGCCACCACATGCAACAGTGCTGTTTGTGAGTCTGCTTTTTAGTATACGTGCATTTCCCTAAAAATAACTTGTTTAGTGAGAGAGGCAGAAATATTTTCATAATGATTTGAAATGAACTGAACTGTTCTGACAGTTTTAAAATTGTTTTATTGTTTGGTTCCTCGGTTAGCAATGGACCTTCACTCTCCATTAAGTGAAGCAGCAAAAGTCATGAAAATACATAACTGAACTCTAAAAAAATAGATTGCTTGAACTTACTACTATATCATCATTACAGTCTAGCTAAGCAAAAATCCATTCATCACATCTGTCTGTCAGAATCTTTGGGTCATTATGTGATTGGACATTGGACTTTTGGGGTGCATTTATCTACCATCAAATTATATTCTCATATTATTACATGTTTTATGTAACATTTATATGTATTTGTTTTGTGACATTTTAAATAACTTAAATTAAGTTGAATGTAGCTTTATATAACACCAATTTGATTTTTCAGAGCTGAGCTTTTTAAAAAAAATTTCACATCAGACCCCCCCCCCACACACACGACGAACCCCTCCCCCAGCCAACAATGGGGTATGTTGCACACTGAATGTACAGAAATGACATGAAGCATGTTTTTTCTCCTTTAGGCATGACAGTTGCAGAAAGAGATGCAATGATAAGGTGCTACATATTTGCTACTTTCACAAGAACTTAAAAGCTGCTTGTTGAAGAATCAAAAGCTCCTGTGCGGTCAAAGCTGGTTTTGCAATGTTCTGAAGGCCTTTTTGCACAACCTAATACATGATTTTATTGTTCTTTGTTGTGTGCAAATGAAATGAAATGAAAGGAAAGTATGACATAATAAAGTTACGGTGTGTTTCCCTGGACTAAATGATATCAATTTGCTCTTTTTGCCAGCATAATAAAAGGACATGACATGTTTGTCATTAAAAATCAGCTAAAGACTCACTTATAAAAGGCCTGATTCTCCACACCACATTTCCAAAGGTGTTTGCAGGCCTCTGGGGTTGGAGCAAAATATGTCAGGATGATCTTTTTGTCCTAGGCAGTACAGAAGAACAATGAAAACAATGCTCTCATTAAATTACAAACTTACACTTGGTGTACACAAACATTTGAATAATTCATGCTCTCACCTCCTTCTGATTTGCATATATGTGGAATGTCTTTCCCTCAAACTTCAACTTGGTGACCTCATTCCTGATTGAGAGAATGGAAAGGGTTGCGCTTTGATTTAACTGCACACTGAGCAGTTAAATCAATAGTTTATCATCCAATAAATTACACAAATGATATCTCACCAAAGAGCAACTACCTGAGCACAAAAACAGGGTTAATTGTACATGAAACTCAAAATCAAGAAATAAAAGCAGCCACATTTATTATTTGTTATTGCTTAATTTGTACTATTAGAGAAGAACTGGTGCCTTAGTGGGGACAGCTTTTAGTCCTATCCTGATTTGTCATACACTTTATGGACAAAAGTACTGGGACACACCTGTCTTTCAGGGTTAGTTCTAGGCCCCTTACTTCCAGTGAAGGACAATCTTAATGCTTCAGCATACCAAGGCATTTTTTGACAACGCCATTCTTCCAGCTTTGTGGTCACAGTTTGGGGAAAGCCCTTCTCTGTTTCAGCATGACTGTGCCCTGGAACGTGCTCTACAGAATGAATGGGCACAAATTCCCACAGAAGCATGCCAAAGTCTTGTGGAAAGCCTTCCAAAAAGAGTGGAAGCTGTTATAGTTGCAAAGGGGGACCAACTCCATATTAAAGTCTATGTATCTGAATGCAACAGACATCTATAAAGATTATAGGGCCTTTCATTCACTATAAAGCTCCTTTCATTCACTATAAAACTGTTACAATGATCCTGAAAAAGTCATGGTGTTTTATCTAATAGAGGCACTCAAGGAAGCATTTACTTTTATTCTCTTCTGCCTCCAGGCCTATTTGTATTATACACTGCATTTTAAAACCTTCAATACTGAAAACCTGCAAAACCCCCTGTGATTTGACATAATGATGTGACAGATTTTACGCTTGGTTAGAATATCTTTAGTTTATGATAATGCTATTCAACACATTGCATTCTCTAAAGGCACCTAGGTAGGTACACGGCCATGACGAGAGAGATTTTGAGAAAGGGTACATTCGGGTATATTCTTAGGGTACATTCTCTACCTGTCAGCAGTCAGGGCTGCATATTAAGCATTTTTTTCTGGTGTGGTGAATGAAGTGCAACAAGTAGACACTCCGATTTTATATTGATTAAACAGTACAGACATCTCAGTGCAATATAATATCATGGACTCATGGTCCAGGATAAGTGTACAGAGTTCAGGTCATGTTATGCAAATCTGTGAAATGTTAGAAAGCTTCCAACTTCATCTGTTTATGGTGAGTTTCACACATATAGCAATAAACTTCAAGCTTTTAAACTGTGTCTGTTCGACAAAATATGTTTTTTGAATGTGTTTTCTTGCAAGTTTTTCCGAACATGTTGCGGCAGAACAAGATAAGACAGCCAAGCCTATTGGACAGTAAGCTGATAATGGGTAATTGGACAACGGTTTTCTGAGCTTGCCCAAAGAGACAGGCACACGGCCAGGCCCTGTTAACTGGGATTGTGTAATACAATATAACATAACCAGCTGTGGCTTGTATACTTTGGGACATCAGGGCAAACCACTTTTGGCTAGAGTGACTCATCGTTTTCACTCACCATCAGAGAGAGAATGAAAGTGTGGGTGTGTTCCCTTAGCTGAGTGGAAGTTCACTGACAGAGGATCATATAAGTCACTCACCATTTCAGAAAATGGACTCTCTTGTTTCCTTGAAGCACAACAAAACCAAAAGGAGTGAAGGCCAGGAAAGCAGGGTTTCCAGACACATCCTGGGGGTGATGGAGAGAAAAAAAAAATTATAGAGATTCCTGGATGAGTTTGATTTGAAAAAGCACTACAGTGGTCATTTTTCTTAACCTCAATCAAACAGCAAAATTTTACAGTAACAAATACTGAAGCACTAGGGTGGGCTGCCCTGAGTTTTTGGTTTATGTTACCACCGATTTTTAATGAATTCTCTTTATATAAATTTAGCATGTATTATGAAATGATATTCTCTAGCTTAAGCTTAGGTTTTGACCCTTGTAATGATTTTTGTTTTTCTGGCCACAATGCCTTGTGATTAGACTGAACAGTTTAGCCTACATGCCAGTGTGTTTAAACAATGAGCCATTTCGGGTTCCTAAATGATACAGACTTTAGAGGTTTTACCATACTGTTTGAATCTTGGCAATGACATCACTAAAACAATTGCTTATTATTAGTGTGTTATCAGTTACATTAATTGACTAATAAACAACATCAGTCTAGTGTTTTTGTAAGATCCTTGATATATCTCAGCAATGTGTCTCCTGCTTTATTTTATTTATATGTATACATCCCAAAAACAAATGAAATGAAAATGCATCAAATTCACACCTGTTTTCACAAACATGATTGTGAAAGCTAACAACTGTACAAAGAAATTGTAGTCATCTTAGATAACTGTTATCCATCTGACACCTCCACCATCACATTTTTACAAAAAAACAGAAACTAATTGCAGATCAGCTAAAACATGTCATTCCATATTCTTTCAAAATTCAAGAGAAAATTATTTAAAGATTGTTTTCTCTTGAAGTTTTTTTTTTGCCCTAAATGCAGTCCATCTATAAACAGACATGTCACATCCTTACAAATGGCACCAACATGTCTTTTGATGGTTAATGTTTTTGTCTGTATGTTTGTCTTTGTAAACAGTGTCAATAACTAAACCAGGTCATCTTTTTTGATCGACTACACTGGGGAAATAATTCTTTTATCTTCATTGTGAATGGGCAGAACTAAATTTCTGTAGCCTGGGTAGGTGGATATATGTAAAGTTAGTTGTGACATCTGTTGCTGTTTTAGCAGTTCATATATGGAGCGTATAGCCTAGAGAATGAATGTTAGGTTATGAAATGTACCACATTCAATTATTTTATTTAAAAAAAAAAAAAAAGTAAACCCCCAAAATTCACGTGGGTTATGTCCCAAGAGCCCCCGTGAATTGTGAAAAACCATGAATTTGTGATGTGGTTAAATAAATGCCTAATTTCTAGGGTTCATAGTGTAAACCCTAAATATGCCACAAACATGCTCCCAAAACACTTTACTTTTATTTTAAATTTAGCTTAACAAAATGTAAAAGTAAACCCATATCCGTCTCCCGTAGTTAAGCGCGTTTTCTTTGGTATAAGCGGGGTAAATACAGCGACTGAGCAGCTTCTTTTTATTAGTTTTTCCTTTAACAGTAGAGTTGCTGTAAGGTCACAACTCACACCGCTAAACCTTGAACCAGCACTAAACCACTCACCTCTCTCACTCGCTCATTCGCCACGCCCACACTCACCATGCATGCATGCACTCAAACTTTTTCTGTAGCTTAGGTTTTTACGGTTATATTTTGTATGGAAATTTCGCTGAATTTACATTAATGTTAATGTTACAAAATTAGTAAATTATATATTTCTTATTAATTTAGCACTAAAATGCATTAAAAAATTATATATTGCCACGAAAGAATCTGCGAACGACTGAAGCAGCGAATTCTGAACCGTTCGAGGGGGTTTACTGTGGTGAGGAAAATTGTGCTTTCCATGATATGGACCCTTTAAAAGTAAAAATATTTAATGCAAATGTAAAAAGGGGCAATTCTGAATGAGATGAAAGAGACAAGACAGAAAGTTATGTGAAGAGAGAACCACCTAACCTTGCACGGATGAGGATCTACACCATATGTCTCTAGCATCTGTGCTTTCTGCAGGAAATTTAGCTCAGAAGTTTCTGGAGTCTGTCCCCTGTAGAAATTCATTGTTAGAAGCTGGCTATAATCAAAATATAAAAATGGAAATGGCAGTCTGAGATGGGAAACCAGAATTAATACCGAGAAACAGAATTGTTAACATTGACCTGTACATTAACATGTTTGACAATCAAGTTATATGACTTGACAATGATAAACATGAATAGATAATCCCCAACTACCTCTGAAAGATCCAAGAGAACCTCTCTCCAAGTAGTTTGAGGAAAGAACATTTTTTTCTCAACAGATTAAAAGCAGTGCTCATAATGGTATCAGAAAGACATCAGCAGAGGGCAGTAGTGATCATGAGGATATATTTTTTTGAAAATCTACCCAAACTCTAGGGACCAGAGGGGTTAGTAGCTACAATGATATTTAAAAAAAATGCAATTGGAGCCGTCAAACCAATCACAATGTTTTTCACTGTTTTCTTGTGCAGATCCTGACTGATTGGACACACAGATGAGAGCTTCTTAAGGTGTTTTAATTGTTCTCATAATCATGTAATCCAGAAATTTGTTTTAATTATGTTACATGATCACCAGTGTATTTTTTACTACATTGTGTCAATGGTTTTAACTGAGGTTTCCACACCTCCAAAGGAAACAATTTCATTACGGCATTAGAAGGTGTTTGAGCCCAAAAGTGGTTAATACACACTGACAAGCCAATTCATTAGGAAGACCTGCCTCGAGTTTACATTTATTGCCCATTTTATCAGCTCTACCACATAGGTGCAATTTGTATTTGTAATTACTTTGTATTATAAATCTGCATCTCTATATTATTTGTTAGCATCCATTACCCTGTTCATCAATGGTCAAGGCCCCCGGAAGATCACCAGAAAGCAGGTTTAATTTGGGTGATAGATCCTTCTCAGAACAGCAGTGGTGATGCAGAAAAACTGACTAAAAAGTGCACCTATATCATGAAAAGAGCTGTGTTTGTTCTCACGTGTGGTAAATTGTAAACCTGTGGAAAATTCATAGTCTGTCTATATGAAGCCCAACAGACAGTGCAATTCAGTGAGTAAAACAAGTGATGAGGTAAAAGGAATTGTCTGTAGATCAGAGACAGGTTTGTTTTGAGGCACAAATCTGGGGAATGGTTCCATTTGCAGTCTTGAGGTCTTCCATCATTATTAAACGGTAGATGTCGTCATATAGCTGACCACCAAGTAAAACTCAAATTGGGCGAGAAAGGTTACAGTCAAAGAGGTGACAAAGAAAAATATAGAGCATAAATACAGAACATAAATAGAAATTCTACTTAAAAGGTCACAGAAATGTCATATTGAAGGGTGTTCTCTGTAGAGAATATGTACTTATTTTCATACAGAAAACCCAAAGGTCACTCTGATGGTACTTCGGTAATCCTATGTAGAAATGGGAGAACCTGTCAGAAGGACATCCTGCAACATTGCACCAACCACAGTGAGAGAGAAAGAGTGAGAGCAAGTCAACACAAGACAAAATAGCCGTCCGCACTGGCAGACAGACATGAACTCTTCTATCTTAGGGTTTATTTTGCTTTCCTGCACTGAAGATTAGCTACGCATTTTGTCTTGATCTCCACCTGAATGCCATATCAATAGCCAAAAACTCCTCAAGGTGGTTTGCTGTTTTTGTTTGTATTGAAATCACACTGTATGCCATGCGAGGTGTAAGAACTTAAATGAACTGGCTTAATTACTGTTTACAGCCTCTAAGCTAGTGGGCTGCACCAAATGATCGCAGCTTAATCTCTGGGAGAATGCAGGCATGCATAGCTGGAAGGATGTGCACTGAAACATTTACAATGTTAGTGAATTAAAGCAATCTTGTTTTTTCGGTGGGTTTCTCTGTTTTACTTGATCTAGTTTTGCACATATTTCACAACGAACAACAAGGTAAATTAGTTATTTGAGTTCAGTTGGCATAGGTTTCAGATTACTGCACCACACTGAGCTCTGAATCTGAATATAAATGTGTGCTTTTTTTTGTAGGGCAGGCTGCCATTATTGGCTAGCTGGTTACTGAGACGGCAGATACTTTTAATTTAAATTTGGACACAAAAGGCCTGCATTGTTATTTTACGACTGTACTCAATCCATGCTGCACTGTCATGGATAGCGTCTTCATATGTTTCATATGTTTTTTGGTTTTCTATGGTTTTTGTCGTTTGTATCACTGTTTGATTGTTTCACTCTTATTTTACTCTGGTGTGGCTCCATACTTTCTGTAGTCCTTCTAGAGCAGTACTTAGTTTCGTTTGCGGCACAAACATCTTCATGGTCTTTATTGTATATGTTTAATACTTTAAAGCCCTGGTTACATGACTAATTACATAATATGTTACTACTTAGGCTTCACATGGGGAAGAAAAATAAAAAAGACTAAAACTATATCTGATGTTTAAGTCTCTTTCTGCTCATATTTTTCTCCTGAACAAAAAGACACCAGTAAGCTTCTCTTTTAATTTTTTTTAAAAACACACATATTGCTCAAAATTTGTTAATTTTCCTGCTTTTCTCATCTCTCCTTTCTCCCTTTTAAAAAGGTTTTTAAACAGGTCTTGACTCTACAGAAATGGCTCCACAACAACAGAAACTAAACCAAATTGAAAAATTACTGTTTTACTTTTTTTTTTTTTATATTTTGTGGTTACCATGAAAGACAGAAAGCCTTTGGCATTCTCATTTTTATTCAATTACTATTTTGCAGTTGCTACACTG
Source organism: Alestes dentex (assembly GCA_037576975.1). NCBI lineage: Eukaryota > Metazoa > Chordata > Actinopteri > Characiformes > Alestidae > Alestes > Alestes dentex. The sequence goes on along the minus strand of JBBIGA010000018.1, from coordinate 84,392 downwards.
TTGATTAAACTGTTTTTAACTCATGTATAACAGAGTAAACCTCAGGTCATTTGGGGGAAAAAAACAAACAAAAAAAACCTTTCAGTTCATATTATGGAGTCTTCATTCAGATTAAATCTCAATTTGTGACACAACACTCTTTTCCAGTCTCAGTATCTGTTAGAACTTACAAAAATCTCCCACGGTTCTATTTCCTGAACTCCACTTTGGTTGCCTCATTTACCACATCATGACTCAAAACAGTGACTCTGCTGTTAATGAATAGTTAAGTTTTAAACGTAATTCTTTATATCTCACATTAGTATTTCCAATGTGAGTATAGTTTTATTTGTTTTATTTTTTAAGTAGTCTTCTCTTATCCCACTGGCAGGTAAGTAAAAAATAATCTCAAGGTGTTCAAACAATTTCAAAAGGAGTAGTAGTATACGTTTCCAATAGGAGTAGTTATATTTAAAATTTTTGCAGGTAAACTTGTCCTGGCTGATTGTCTGCCTTTGGGGGAATTTAATTTTTGGCCAAACCATAACTTTAAAAATACTTTAGCCTGTATTTTACTGACGCAACAAATGTCCTTACATCAGCTCCGTCTTGTGTATTTCAGCAATCCTTCGCTCCAGTTTCTCTGAGTGCTTGGGGAAAAACTGGAATTTGGAGCTGTACCCTTCTGGATGCTTCCCTGGGTCATAGTCTCCAATCTCAGCTGTGAACAGTGGAGAACAGAGTCAGACATTACACATCAAAACACCCCCTTTCCATTCACAATGAATCTTTTATCATGCAATCATTCTGCTCTTAGGGGAAGAATTTATGTTTGCCCTTTGCTGCACAGATCAGTCTTCCTAATGGAATACAGCACCATATAAGATGATGTGCGTTTCCCACATGTGGACTACATGTAAAGTACCTGTCACCCACAAAGCATGTGAAGCAGCAGTGTGTGTGCTCTGCAGTGCTCTGACAGTGTTCTCTTGGCTACTGTGGGTTAAAAGCAGGATTTGCTATGTTTGCTCTCTGCAGCCTCCTGACAAATTTAGACTGGGCCTCAGGAACGGGTGCCATGGCTGGAGCCGGGGCCTCTGGAACGGGTGCCATAGCTGGAGCCGGGGCCATAGGAAGGCCGTGGGCCTCAGGGGCCTCTGCAGTGTAGTGGGCTGGAGCCTCTGGAGTGCTGCGGGCTGGAACCTCTTGAGAACGGCAGGCTGGCGCTTCAGGGACAGGTGCCGGGGCCAGAGCCATGGCTTCAGAGACATTGGCCGGGGCCAGAGCCATAGCTTCAGGGACAGGAGCCTCAGAAGCGCAGCGAGCTGGAGCCACTGTAAAGCTTCAGACTGGAGCCACTGAAGAGCTGCGGACTGGTGCCACTGGGACAGGAGGCTGAAGTTGCCGCGGGGCTGGCGTGGGAGGCTGTAGTCATCTTGGGGCTGGCACGGGAGGCAGAGGCTGCTGTGGGACCGGTGTGGGAAGCCGGAACCGTCTTGGTGCCGGGACTGGAGCTGCACAAACCCTTTCAGGAGCCGGAGCTTCTTGGCCCTGGAGCGCGGTGGCTTGGCTCAGCGGCACGGTGGCTCTGCTAGGGAGCGGAGCTTCTGGGCTCGGGAGCGCGGCTGTTGTAAACCGCTGGCCGAGGGGAAGGGCCAGGCCCGCGATCAGCTCCACGAGCCGATCCAACCACCCCTCTAGCTCCTTGCAGCGCCACTGGACCTCCCCGGAGGCAGTGATGGACGGAGGGTTCTGCCTCTTAGCCTCTTTCCCCCTCTCAGCCACTGTGGGAGCCGCCATTTTGGCTCCTCCATGGGTCTGCACTACGTGCAGGTGGAACCCGCTGGGCTGGCACGGGACTCGCTTCCCAGAACGAGGCAGACTCGAGCGAGCTGGGAATTATCCACGCCGTGGGCAGCCGATCGGAGGACCTGATCTGGAGGCTTCGCGACCCCCTTCGCCTCCGTGGCTTCTTAGCCCGATTGGAGACGAAGAGGTCTGCAAACACCTCCAGAGGCAAAATCGTTGGGTTTGTCCTCCGGTCGGCCACTCCAGCTGTAAATCTCCCCTTTGTTCTTCGAGCTAATATACCCCAACAGCTCCTGTGGGGTGTACCGACTTGCTCTGGTCAGTTTGCCCACATGCCAGGGCCAGCGTGTCCCACTCACCTGGTTGGCCACAGGTTCCCACAGACTGCTGTGCTACTTTTTAAGGTCTGTTCATCTGTCACGTACTGGCTTGGTTCGTCCAGGCAGGAGGCACACATGCAGACTTTCATGCTTTCTTTTGCTTTCACTATTGATAATAATGATAAAGAAAATGGCACGATGGCCGAAATACAAACATAAACGGAGAAACCCACATGAATACAAGTCAAGGCTAGGGTGAGGGTGAACGGACAACTAAGGCAACACAAAGCAGGCTTTTAAACTAAAACTAAAGATAAAACACATGTTAATAATCATTACCTCATCCCTAGCCAGCCGAGAGCTCAGGGATGAGACCACACCCCCAGTCAACACAAAAGTCCCTTTTCCTTAATCCACAGTGGCCTCTAGCGGCCACTGAGTGGGGATGTGACATGTATAAGGAGTATCAATGTGGAAAAAAATAATTTCTTGGCTGCTGCTTGGCAACTCGAAGCTTCAGCTCCCTCCACAGATTTTCTATAGGATAGAGGTCTGGAGACAGGCTAGGCTACCCCATGACCTTAATGTGCTTCTTCTTCAGCCACTCCTTTGCTACTTTGGCAGTATGTTTTGGGTCACTGTCATGCTGGAAGACCCATTCACAACCCATCTTCAGTGTTCTGGTTGAGGGAAGGAGGTTCCTATCCAAGATTTTACCATACACTTTCTCACAAGCCTTCCCTGAATCATTTAGATGTTCACTGGCAAACTTAAGATTACATGTGCCTTCTTGAGCAGGGGGACCTTGCGGGCACTGCAAGATTTAAATCCATTATGATGTAGTGTGTTACCAATGGTGTTCTTAGTGACTGTGGTCCCAACTGCCTTCAGATCATTAACAAGCTCCTCCCGTGTAGTTCTGGGCTGATCCCTCACCTTTCTCATGATCATTTTCACCCCATGAGGCAAGATACTGCATGGAGCTCCAGACGTGGGGGCATTTTATAGTTTATATTTTATATTTCTTCCATTTCCGAATAATCGCACCAACAGTTGTCACTCCGGTCTTGCCCATGCTGCTGAAGAGGTTGGAACGGAAGAAACTGATAACACATAACCAGTCAAGATCAGGAGTATCCGTAACTGATATTGATTCTAATCTGACGCAAAAAAGAGATCATTGACATTTGGAGCTTTGTTACACATCCAGGTGATAACCAGCTGCTCCTATCAGCTGCAGAGGATTCCCAGCAGTTAAGAGACTCTGTGGGGCTTCTGCAGGTTTTAATGCAGAAATAATAAATAACAAACCTGAGTAACAAACCTCCACCTGAGATTTGCCATCTGCTTTACTACAATGCAGCAAATGTGCCGCAGAGGTAACAGTTTAATACTAATAATTAATTCAATACAACATTCAGCATTCAATACTTGTGTTTATTTATGATAATGTAAGTTCAACTGCTAATTTGACTCAGATGGGAAGCAAACGTGTTCTTTAACATCTCTAAACATACATTTTATTTAGCAACATATTATGCCCTTACGCTCAGAGAATGAACCAACTAAAGATGTTTTACCCAATAAGATATTTTGTACCTTCAAATAACAGTCTCCAGTGCATGTGGTCATACCACAGTTCATGTTATGTATTACTGGATTTTAAAAAGGAGAAACCAAATTTAAGAGTGAATCTTATTTATGTTGCAAAAATTTACATTTGCTCTATGTTTGACTCAAGAAACACAGCATCCCGATGCCTTACATATCAGTTTCAGGCACAAATCGGATGCATTCTGCCTGTGTGTTGTGCACTTAACAGGCACACAAGCCTAAATGCACAGTGAATGGGAGGGAGGTTTGCACAAACCATTGGAGAATCGCAGAAAAATGTGCTGCTGATTACATATTCCACTCCATTTACTAATGTTTCAACAACTCAGGTCAACTGTTTTTCTTTTAAAATTTGTGTCACAACCTCAAAAACAGGCTGTTAAGACTTCCTTTAAAACAGAAGACGGTGCAGACGGCAGGCAGTTAGATGGAGGCTATTGTCACTAAAGCAATGCTGAATGAATGTTTACCATCACAGCCCTTACAGCTAAAACTGTCGGGATCAAATGTCCATGAGTGAGAAGACGCAGGGCAGAATAAGCGGTAATGTGTAAAATTATGTCACTGTAGAATGTTTTGATAATTTATCAACACCACTCAGCCTTCATCACTGAACTTCTGGTTTGCCCTGAACTTGTTGAATCACTGTTACTAAAACTCTACACTTCAGGGTGGGGCTGCAATTGGAAAATTAAGCATTGAATTCAGGTGCATTATGAGTGCATATTGTGGTTGCATCAAAGCATGTTTTGCGCTGTGTATGTATCTGGCGCTGAGTGTTCAGATAAGTGTTTATTCAGCAGTGTGAGAGTATACTCTGTATCCATATCAAACTCAGAGCCCAGTTGTGCACAGTTACCCTGGAGGATATAAGCTGCCAGTATGGCCGCATCAGACGTCTTGCAGAGGAGCCTGCCATGGTAAAGATCTCTCTTGAGCTGCAGGAAGACAAGATACCTGCAAACAGGACACAAGGTCAGTGACTGTGAAAACAGAAAACAAAAACTTTAAAATCTCCTTCCCTCCAAGTAGTAATTAAATGTTAACTGTCCTTATTTTGAGACAAAATAGGTTGAAATGAGCCCCTAGCCACTCGCATCTTCAGGAAAAAAAGGTGTTTAGATGAAAATGAAGCTCTCTCTGGGTGTTAGGATGGCCCTCCATCTCCCCTATCACTCTGTACAGTGCTAGCCAAGTGAAGTCAAGTCAAGAAGGTTTACTGTCATTTCAGCCATAAACACATAGTGAACAAACAAAAAAATTCTCCACGTCCATGGTGCAACACAAGAACAACAACAGAAACAACACAAGACCACGTAAAAGCAGACAGGACGAACACACAGAGTGTAAAGCAAGAGAGGGAGAGCAAGAAAACAACAGGACAAGACAACATTTAGTGAAGTTGACGTTTGAATGAATACAATATTATGACAGATACTGTATTCTAGCAGCAGAGTTGTTAGGTGTGCAAATAATAAATAACTGCAAAATAAAAGTAGTAGCAGAACAGAGGATGTGCAGTATATAATGAATAGAGGGGGGTTTACAGAGGCAGTTGAGGTGTAAGTTAACTGGTGTCAGGAATCTCTTAACCTCCTGTTCTTCTAGCCAATCAAAAATGTTTTTTTATAAAACAAACCATTCGGCACTGCTCAGCGTTTCAGTGTTGCTTCAGCTTGTTTGTTTTTCTAAAACTAGGAGTGCATCCGATTGCTCGCTCCTAAAACTGTCTTTGTTTATGAAATAATCATCTCAGAATCTCAACGTTTTATGTCTTACAGTGACCTGAATTAGACCTGACGAGTTTGTTGCTCTAAATGAGGCCACACCTCCAGGCTACAACTACGTATACAGTCCTAGACTATGCTATTCTATGCTATTCCTACATGCCTGCTTAAAGAAGTCCTACCAGTAATTATCAAACCACTCCTATCAGTACTAAACTCACTTAGTATTGTTATCTACCAAAAACCTTAAAACTAGCAGTTTTTAAGCCTCTGTTAAGAAAACCGAATCTTGATCCATGTGAGCTTCCAAATTATCTACCTATTTCTAATCTACCACTTCTATCTAAGGTTTTAGAAAAAGTCGTGGCACAACAGTTATGTTCGTTGCTACATAACCATATTTATGAAAAATTCCAATTTGGTTTCCGGCCTCATCACAGCACAGAAACAGCCTCGGTAAAGACAGTAAATGTTTTACTGTTCGCTGACAAATGATTTATCTCTATACTAGTTCTGCATAATCTTAGTGTGGCATTTGACACCACTGACCATATTATTGTACTAGATAGACTAGAAAACCTTTTGGAAGTCACTGGAACAGTCTTATACTGGTTTATATCCTACCAGACAGACAGTTATCAGTTTGTAAGAGTTAATCAGAATTAGGAGGAGTTCAGGCACAATGGTATTGAAAGCCGAACTAAAGTCCACAAACAGGATCCTGGCATAAGTTCCCGGACGGTCGAGATGTTGCAGGATGTAATGCAGATCCATATTCACTGCATCATCCACTGACCTGTTTGCCCGGTAGGCAAGCTGGTGTCCTGTAATGTCATTCAGATGGGCTAAAACCAGGCATTCAAATGATTTCATGACCACAGACGTCAAGGCGACAAGTCTATAATCATTCAATCCTGTGATGGTGGCTTTCTTGGGGACCGGGATAATGGTGGAGCGTTTGAAGCAGGAGCGGACTTCACACAGCTCCAGGGATCTATTGAAGATGCGGGTGAAGATGGAAGCCAGTTGATCAGCACAGGCTTTGAGGAAGGGTCTGGTTGCGGGGTTTTCCTGGTCTTCTGTTTCTGGAACAGCCGGCTCACATCCTGTACGTCTATTCCAGAGGGACGGTAGGGGGGTGAGAGGTGTGATGGGGGTCATTGTCTCTAGGGTGGGGTGGGTGAGAATCTGTCCCTCACAAACCTGCAGTAGAAGGTATTCAGCGCGTCTAAAGCAAACCAAGACGCCGGGTCTTTGTTTGCTTCAGACGAGCTGAATACCTTCTGGTAACAATTTTAAAAAAGGTAGAGAAGCCGTGAAAGAACACTCTTTTTTTTATAGCCTCTATTTGTGAACTAAAATCTAATGAGAGGATAGCCCACGTCTGTAGATAATTCTGGATGTCTATCAACTTTGATATAATTGGCTCCAAAAAGATCCTCAATTTTATTTGTTAGAGTGATCCCAGGGTATTTAATTTTAGTTGCACTACAGTTCAAATTATATGTCTCCTGTATAAGTATAGATGGGACATAATTAAATGGTAAAATAATATTTTAGTCAGATTCAGGCCATTGAACGTCCAAATTTATCAAGTACCTGGTATAAAAAAGCCCAATTAACACTGTCAAATGCCTTTTCAGCATCAAATCTTATTAAGGCTGCACTGATATTGTTACGTCAAAGATACGTAAGATTCTCCTAACATTGTCTTGAGTTTGTCTTCCCTTAATAAAACCTGTCTGATCTTCATCCATGACATCATTCATAAAATGTTCATATCTTTTTGCAATAATGGAGGTATATAGTGTATAATCTACATTAAGTATTGATATAGGACTATAACCTGAGCAGGTCTCTTTGGTATTCCCCTTTGGAATCACTGATATTACTGCTTCCTTCCAAGAAGGTGGGAGTTTGCCGTGTTCAAGTGTGTAATTAAACGATAACTCATGTAATGGTATTAGTTGTTCACTGAATGTATTGTACCACTCAGGTGGTAGACCATCACCGTTTGCCTTTAGTCTACTCACTGATTTCTCTATTTCAGCCTTTGTAATTGTTGAAGTCAGGCGGTCATTCTATTTCTCACCAATTGCTGGTAAATTCAATGTTTCTAGAAATGTTTCCATTTGTTCAACATCGGCTGACGGAGGTTGGCTGGACAAATTTCTATAGTAGTACACAAAGTTAGTTTCAATCTCTGTACAGTGGGTTCATAGGTCTTCTGGTTTGTGGTTATATCTGTTATTTTATGAATAGTCCTATAGGTATGTTGCTTTTTAAGCCTTTTTGCTAGTTATTAATTAAAACTTTAATTTAACTGCACAGTGATCTGATACATCTGCTCCTTCAATTTTACATTCCAGTGTGTGTAATCCCTCTTAGAGGGATAAAGTTCTCTCCAAATGTCAACTATACCAAATTCTTTAAACACTGCTTTGATCATTTTAGTAACTTTAGTACCAAATTGTCTCACTTGTGGCACTATAAAGGTTATAACTTGGTTAATATTTTTCTTATTATTTGTTGTATCCAATGTACTATTCATTACAATATTAAAGTTACTCCCACAAATTAATATTCCCTCCATTTCTAAAACTGTTGTCAAAAAGAGTTCTGAAAAAAAAGCATTCCACTGTTAGGTGGAGCATATACAGTAACAAGTGTTACAATCTGCAATTTATCGTTCTTTAATTTAGTCATTATTTTCCGGAATTTGACAGGGTTATTCAGACGTTTATATTCAACAACAGTATCGAAACATTATTCTCTGTCATTCCCATCTATGGAATAGCATTGCAATCCAGACCAAAATATAAACACAATAAACTAAACATATAACAGCAATTGAACATTGAAATAAGTAACTTTCAAAGAAAAGGAATATTTAAGGGGACTTCCGTAGTAGTGAGAAAATACTTCCACTAGAAGCGTCGACATTAGCACTTAATAAAATCATTTTCTCAGTTTTCCAAAAGTTCTCGTATCAAGTCATAAGTCTTTCTAGATATGTGGCTCAGAGTTAGCACTTTAAAATTTTTGTTCAACTAAAAGAAACTAGATATATAGTTAAATAACTAAATATAAGATGAAAATCACCCGCTTAGGAAAATGTGAAAGTTTCTCAAACTTATTTCTAAATAGAACATTGGGATCCACTCACCATGAGTGATTCTAATAACTTAAACTGTACCTCTGGTTCACCAAATGCCTCTCCCAAATCTTGATGCAGGTTTTATTTTTGACCTTATCTTGTCTGTTCAACTCCCATAGATCTGGAGGTCCACTGCACTTGCATCTTCATGTAGGGCATCCGGAATCAAATCCCTTTTTCCTTCAGTACAGCTTAAATGGGTCCGTATGCCTCTCTCTATAGCTTCAGCCGCACACAGTGAGGAACATAAGTGTTTGAACACCCTGCGATTTTGCAAGTTCTCCCACTTAGAAATCATGGAGGGGTCTGAAATTCACATTGTAGGTGCAATCCCACTGTGAGAGACAGAATGTAAAAAAAAAAAAAATTCAGGAAATCACATTGTATGATTTGTAGAGAATTTGTTTTGTGCTGCTGAGAAAATTATTGTTAATATTTGGTACAGAAGCCTTTGTTTGCAATTACAGAGATCAAACGTTTCCCATAGTTCTTGACCAGGTTTGCACACACTGCAACAGGGATTTTTGCCCACTCCTCCACACAGATCTCCTCTAGATCTGTCAGGTTCCGGGGCTGGCGCTGAGCAACACGGAGTTTCAGCTC
>JBBIGA010000018.1:19901-61786 GCA_037576975.1 Alestes dentex | reverse complement strand
TATACGCAAAAAATGCTGACTAATCGATCTGAGTTCGCTTTAAGGGCTAAAACGGACCAAGTGTGAAAACACCCTTAGGCTCCTGAAAATGGTGCAGATTCTGATTCTAGGCAGCTGGATGGCCTAGTGGTTAGGGCACTGGCCCTGCAATTAGAGGGTTGTGAGTTCAAAACCCAACTGCTAGTGTGACCACTGAGGTACCCTTGAGCAAGGTACCATCCACACACACAGCTCCCCATGTGCCCCTCATTGGCAGCAGCCCCTTGCTTCACTTGGTGAATGGGTTAAATGCAGTGAAAGAATTTCATTGTTCATGTTGTGTGGTGTGGTCATGCATGACTATGTCCTCAGACTTTTAGTGAGAATTGCAATAATTAGGGCTGGGTTAACTTATCATTAATTACTGATAACAGCAATGAAATTGGGGAAGTAGAAAGTTCTTTCCTTATTCTAAGTGTTCTGATACATGATCTTAAACTCAGGTCCTGGTTTTACTTCCTTTACCCATATAATAGTGAATTGTCCTGTAAATGACTCTTACTAGCACATGACTACATAGGCTAAATGCCACAGAAAACTGAAAATTTCATTTTAGTGTTTTATCCTAAACACTTGCATGAAGAATACAAAACAGTAAAAAGATCCAATGAGTAATAACAGCAATAAGGTTATATTTTTAGCCAGTACAATTCAAAGACTAAAAGGGGCTAAAAGCAATTTACCACTGACCCACTGCTTTCACATAGGACTGAACAAACCTTTTTTGTAAGGAAAACTCAAACTTAGTAAAAAGGTCTTGGACTTTGTTACCACCCTTCTGGCACTAACAGCCACTGTGTTAGATAAACTGAATGTAAACGTAAACTACCCTTTGTTTAAATAAATAGTGGCATAAATCAATTTGTTGATTTTGTATATTTTTTTCCACATTTTGTATGCTAGCCCTAGAGTTGATATAATGGCGTGGAGCTTTTTTACACATTTTCGTTCTGTGAATTAATGCTTTTGGTGTATCAGATGATTTCAAAAGCTTGCTCATGTCTCTAGATCTAAGCTTTTGGGTATCTATAACTCTGTATTACGCTGTTTCAAAGCATGTAACGGCTGATGCAGGTCTTCAGACCTACCATTTTCTGCAAGTGTCCAGCAAAATGATGTTGAGCTTTCCTCGCCTCTCCTGCATCTTGCTCATGACTCTTTGCACGCACACACAGTTTACAGTGCGGTAGGGTCGTGGAGCGTCAATGGCAACAAGGTAGTTCCTGCCCAGGTGTTCATACCCATGGCCAGCATAGTAAAACATGGCTGAAATTAAAGAGAGGAAGAATATCTTATCTATATTTCAAACAGTGATAAAGCAGAAGGTCAAGCTGAATATTTCTGAAGTGACAGGAAATGTGATTAAATTTAGAGTAATATGCTAATTTAACACTCCAGAACTGGTTGAGGCCATATGAAAGGGAAACCCATGTAGGTGAGATCAGAGGCTATTGGAGAGATAACCAGGAAAAATGAGGAAGGAAGGATAATAAGAGGATATGATCTCCTTAGTGCTAAATATAACTCCCCCTTCAGCCATCCCCATTCATAATTAGGTCCATGCACAGTTTAAATGAATCATTCACACATGACAAATTCCTCATTTCTTACTATATGTACTGTACATTCCAAACTCTTTCATTTACAAAGCACATGTGCATTCTTACCTCTAAATATAGAAAAAAGAGGTACAGCCCAAGTACAGTCTACATATCAAAACAATGTTAATATAACTTTTAGAGGGTTTCTATAAATCTCTTAGCTAAAATTACATCCTGCTATTTATTTCACACACAATTCCATGTTTTTTCAGGTCTAAACTGCACCACACAATTTCTCAGAAGTGGCTTCAAAAAAGTTGTAAATGTTTTCCCAAATAAGTTTAGTAAGCCTGTGCTAGCATATGATACAGTTGAAGGCGTGAACCAGAAAAAGTAAGGGGAATAATACAATATTGCATTCAGAACAAAACATTTTATTGTTTTATACAATTTGTCAGTTGCCACTCATTTCATGACCAAAAAAACAAGAAATGGTCTAAAATTACTTTTTACATCTCTTTACATGTGCTTCCATCAAAAGTTTTTTTCTGATTGAAAGGTTTTGATCTGACAAACAATATATATATTATTTTTCAGCACTGCTGGAGATACTGGGTATTGGGCTGACAAATATCAAAAGGAAAAAAAGAATGAATCTGATCCAATCCCATTAAAGGTATAGCCTGAAACACTCAGACTGTGAGGTCAGGCTGTTAGTTCTTCCGGTGGGGTAGTGGAATGTTTATGGAGCACAATAGGCTGCTATGAGATGTGTGTGGGGTTTTTTATGTCTAATTTCACCTGTTATCTAGGACTCCTCAGTCATGTACCAGTTTATCAGTAACAGTATGGGGAAAATAAAAGGTGGTACTGTGTCATGCCAAAAGATGACCGCCTCGGGCTCAGCTTTTACTGTTCTACAGCCACGGGTTGTACAATGGCCTGCATTAGGAACACTTTAGTAACGAAAGTAACAGGGATGTGCTCACACTTAATAAGGGGGAAAAACACCTGAAAACAGCTTTTCTAACTGATAACTATAGACAAGTTTAGATTCACAACTAAGGAAGGCCAGCTGGAGCTAAGGGTGGCTACCAGGAAACAGAATCACTGGAAGCCGTTGCACCACAAACACAGCATCTTCACCAGTATATTTTGGCAGAACACAACTTAAAAAGTGTAAATGTCTGAAAGCAGAATTTACCCTCATCACTCTACTAGCCATAAGGGAGTATCTAAAGAGCTTCTACACAACACAGTCCGATGAAACGCTGAAAGCCTTCAATCCACACGGCTTGACCCCTGTCATACATCAAAGTGGGTCTGTTCTTTTTGAAAAACAGTCTAGTTACCAAAAAAAAGTGTTAATGTAAAAAAACAAAACAAAACAAAAAAAAAAACAACTAAAATATATTATCCTGGGCAAATTATTTGACAAGTGATTGCTACAAACATACAGATCAATACCAAGTACTTTGTTTTCTGTGCTGCAGTCTTCAATACTGTTATGAACCCTAGGTCACAAATAGACAGGGCCTTACGGTAGCATGCTATTCACAATTCCTGGCAATGTCCAATTTCATTAGTTGTGGGAAGACTCAATTCTAGTACAACTGTTATTTATCAGGTTTCGTGGGTGTATTTTAGTACGAAACTTGCCAAAAATGCTAGACACCCCTGGAGTTAAAAACCCTGTTCCATATTATATGTGTTTACCTCTGTTTCAGCCTTGCTTGCATGGGGCTCAAATGTTTGGTACTCACTGGAAGGAACTGGCTTTCAAACAGCTTAAAAATCCTGGTTGGGTATCCACACCATGTGAGGTCAACCCAATGAACCCAATATGCAGGACTCACAAAAATACTTTTTTTTGTTTGTTTTACAGGAAACATCACAGTCAAACACAATTATGTGACTCAGCCCAGACACTTACAACTAAGCACACTGAGCAAGCCACATCATGCCACTCACCATAGACTCCACGGTCCAAGAGCTGTAGAAACTTGTCAATAGCCGCCTCCATTTCCTGTAGGGTGAGGTCAAGCAGGGACACAACACGAAATCCCAGTTGCTGCAGCAGACTAGAAAGCTCATGTACATCCATAGTGGGAGCCATCAGCCTGGGATGGTGGGTGTAGTTAAGGTTCCCAATGAGCAGTGCCACTTTGTCCGTTGCTAAACAAAAGATTATTGAATAAATTCATGTTTTATACATGTGATGTAAAACTAAATAATGTAAAAGTAAATATAAACAAACAAATACAGTAAAGAATGAGAAAAGTTTTTGTCATCAAGAAAGCAGTTGATATTGCTTGGACTAGAAAACAAAATTTAGTTCTCAATTTTTCTCAATGCCCTCATGGTTCCTCCATGGTATGTACCATCACCAGTACTCCAGAATTACCTGAAGGAAGTATTCACTGAGCCAAACTAGGTACTGAATGATAACTACAAATAATATTTGGCCTCCTTAAGAAGAGGCTCGAAATAATTACATGAAAACACTGACATACATTAAACTCCTTATACAAGTATTTTGCTGCATTATTTATTATGATTTTTTTTCTAGCAACACATTCTAAATGCCCAAATTAATAGTTTTGTTTAAAAGTAATTTTCTCATTTGTAATTACTTTTGCACTGATAAGCCACATTGTACTGCACTGATGAGCCACTTTATTATGAGCACGTACTTTGTATCTACACATTGTCCATTTTATCAGCTCAACTTTATCAGTGGTCAGAAAACCGCAGGGTAGGTATTATTTGGGCAGTGGATCATTCTCAGTGCAGCAGTGACAATGACATGGTACTAGTACGTGTATGTGCTGAACAAAATGGATCACAAAGTGCTATGGTTTTAAAGCACGCAGTGTAACTGATGGGCTACGAGTAGTACAACAACCAAAAATTTGCAGTCAGCAGTGTCCTGTGGTCAGAAACTGACCACTGATGAAAGATTAGAGGATGACTAACACAAACATGTTAAGCACCAGATGAACTAACATCAGTAACTCCACTTCCACAAGGTGGACCAACAAGTTAGATGCATCTAACATAGTGGAAAGTCAGTGGACATAATGTTCAAAACTCAAGAAGCACAAAAGTGCACCCACTTCTCTGATCCAGGAATATCATCTATTATGTATGAAGTATTAAGACAGAAAAGGAAACACTGATTACTTTTAACATTGCGCTGGAGCTAAAACAAGATGTTACTCTCAAACATACCTGTGAGTGTGGGCACTGTAAGCTTATCAGGGGTTGCTGTAGAAAAGGAGAAAAAAAGTTAAAAGTGTGACTCAAATGTGAAACCAGTATTATTAACTAACCAATTTCTCACTTCCATTTTAAAATGGCTTCACAGTGGAAAGAAACTAAGGGCATTGTTTGCGTTCCATGATGTGACAAACTTGGGGGGGGGAAAGGGAAGCTCTATGAAAGCTAGTTTCACTCTAGCTTACACTGAGCAGCCAAGGTAAAGTTTAAACAGTACGGAATCTTATAAAATGGGGAAAGTACCTTCTAAATAGAAATGGAAATACCCATTTCATGGAAGATCTTAAATGTTAAAGATTGGAGGATTTCCAGTGATGAACAATAAAAACTGTAAATTTGGTTATATTTAATTACTAATTGTTCTGATATTGTTTTATTTCTTGAATATAACTTTGGTAAATAGTTACTCTGTGACATTTTAACATTTTAATCCAGAATTAACATGATTTAAATGAGAATACTTTAAAACAATGAACAAAAATCATAGATCACGAACTGCCATTCCTTACCAATCTCAACATCAGCTGCCTCTGACCATCTTTCCTCCAAAACATTCGAAACAGCACAGAGATATGAGCCAGCACTCTCAGCGTTTACACTTTTTATCTAAAATATAAAGGCAACTTTGTTTTTAGCCTCAAAATGAATCACTTCAGCTATGATTCAATGCAGATGTTAAATATTAACATAAACCTTGCCAGGGTTAAAAGGTAATGGAGTGTGTTTACCTATGTCAAGAAATACCCACTTGGCTCTAACTTCATTGTACACATTGTGTCTCCCCATGTCTGGGCTCACCTCAAGTGTTTCTCTGTTTTCATTCGGTAGGAGATGACCATTGTGGTACCACTGGAACAGAGGAGACGGCATTCCAAGAGCTGTACATTTCAGAGTAAGCGAGTTTTCTTGCTGTACAGTTTGTTGTGGTGTGGGCTGGACTACAATGAGGGGCTCACCTCTCCATGCAGATGGGATACCTACTACAGTGAAAATCAATTCCCATGAGAAAGAACTTCAGTCAATTGAGCATTATGGCTGCTTGTGTTTACAGAAGAGCTCTAGAGTTATAGAGTGATACGCAGGCAGTGCTGAGCAATAATGATGTCAAGACTGAAAACTTCAGAAAGATGAACACCATAACAGAATGGTGGACATCTGCAGAGAGAGACTCTCTGGAAAAATATGGAGATATAGAGTTTGTACCTGGTGAGTTTACCACCTTCACTTTAACCCATTCAGTGAAGACATAGTTGCAGTACTGGTCGCTCACTCTGCAAATGTACCTCTCAGATTTCCTAAGAGAAATGTGGAGTTTGCTTTCTTTGCCATGTGCCACCTACAATGATCCATTGATAACGGGAGTTAACTCACTGTTGCCCAAGCAGAAGGGTTTAGTATTTGAAAGTAACATATGACAAATGCTGTACCAACCTCTTCTTGCTGACCATCAAACCACTGGTACCTCAAAGGGCCCGTGCCTATTGCCTGAACACTTAGCTTCACTGGGTAGTTTTGTGGAACGCACACAGATTTAGGGTGCTGTACAATGACGACTTCTGCAAGTAGAAAGAGAACAATGATTATCATCATACTCTGCAGACTGATTATGCTAGAATATAAGATTTGAAATTCAAGTAACTGGCTAACAGTGTCTACATAAAATGTGTAAGCATATAATGTTCTCTTAACAGTGAACATAGTGCCACCAACCAATTTTCATGACTGTTGGACCTTCTTTAAGAGTGTGGAAGGGCCTTGACCATAGGTGCGCTTTTCTGTTTGGGCAGTACGTCATATTATTGTTTCCTGAAAAAAAGAAAGCAAATGAAATTACCAAATCTAAAAAGCACAAATAGAGTAAAGACAAAAGAAGAGGAAGAAAAAATCTCCTGGCCTTTCAGATCATGTGCCACCAACTTCACGCCTTTAACATGCAGTAACAATGTGATGTTCAACAGCGTTAAGATGAGCGGGGCAAAAACATTAGATACGAAATATGTCACACCTCTCATAAACACATCACCACAAGCTGCAACTTCGTTTTCTCCTTTATGTTCTTTATAACGTCTACTGCCTTGACACGAGAGCCTTCGACACTCCTCCTGCGAGCTTGGAAGTCATTTTTAGCTTTTCTTCCTGACCTGTGGTGTCTGCTTCATACACTACTCACCTCAAACCATCACTGAACAGCTGCAAACTAGACTCCAGAGCTTCCCAGAACCCGCCCTAGGGTCAGTCCGAGCCGCGGAGAGAGTGGAGTTTAAATCTCGGATTGTTCGCCTGTGACGCGGCCGGAGAAAGCCCAAAAAAAAGGAAAAATCGTTCTTCCCGGAACACTGTTTCCTCCCACTACCGGAGTGTGTAGAATATTTGAGCCGCGAGATACAGCGAAACCGTCTTCCAAATACAGACAACAGGGTTCAATGACTTCAGACAGGGGGCCTGTTTCAGAAAGCAGGGGGGTATTCCATGAAACATGCAACAAAAGAAATAATAATATATACTAATAATAAGAACATAAATAAAGCATAAAACGCTTTATTATTTAAAATATTACAATTAACATTAGTTAAATAAGATAATTAAGGTCTATATAAGCAGTACTGATTGAGATCAACACCTGTCATGAGAGTCAGCAGAAAGTAGAAAAACACGAGTCTGGCCTTATAGAAGACCCTGTGGAGGAGAGTGCGCAAATAATTCAAAGGGCATTCAGACCACCAGCTCCAAGGGTCTTTAGGGACAGAATAAACCCTCTTGCCCTCCCAGATGACTATCTGTGTGAAAGATATTGGTTCAGCAGACCCAACATATTGTACCTATGTGTCCTGCTTGAACCACACCTTAGCAAATCCACACAGCGAAGCCAAGCCCTGACCACAGTGCAGTTTGTCTGTAATGCACTGCAGTTCTTTGCCAGTGGGACATTCCTCTAGAGTATTGGTGATGCTGAGCATTTGGGAAAAGCAACAGAAATAAGAAGGGTGTACCTTGCTCTGTGGCAATTTCTGGACATCTTTGTCACCTTTCCTGGCCATCAGCCAACACAGAGGATCAAAGAGTATTTATATGCAATAGCAGGTATGTGTAAGTGAAAACACACCTGAATGCAAAGTCACCTCCAGGCTGTATTGAGTATGAATATGCCTGTGTCAAGTTAAACCTGTGTCCCAAATGTCCTGGGTACTATAGATCGCACCCATGTACTGATCCAGGCCCCAGCTGGACCAATGGAAGCAGACTATGTGAACAGGAAATCTTTACATAGCCTTAATATACAGGTATGTAGGCCTTGAGAAACTATACATTGTCAGGTGGAGGAATTGAGCACTGAATAGGATTTAACACTTTATACAGAACAATGAATGATCTGCTAGGCAAAGTGTGCTGTATCACTGAATCCACTCTCTGTGTTTAGATGATCTGTGATGGGAAATGCCTCATTTCTATTGTTGAGGCAAAATGGCCAGGCTCTGTCCATGACTCCAGAATCTTTAGAGCATCCTCACTGGCACACAAGTTTACAAGAGGCAAGAGAATATGATATCAACCACAAAATATTTTATTGAAACTAATGGGAGATGTAGTCATCATAACATCCAACCAAACAGTTTTTTAAAACTATTTTGTACACATTACTTTCATGTTGGGGGGTGGGGAGGGTCTTTTGAACTGTAGGAATGTCATACACAGCAATACTTTCTTCTATAGGAGAGTTTAATGGCATCCTGCTTGGGGACAGGGGTTATGCCTGCCTGCCATATCTTTTAACCCCTTACTCACAACCTCAAACTGAGGCAGAGAAGGCATTTAACAATGCTCACAGCAGAACAAGGGCACAAATCAAGATGATTTTTGGTCAACTAAAGTCGAGGTTTAAAATTCATACTCCCCCCACTTCTTTTAGACAAACTTTTCAGGCTAACATTTCTTCCTGTAGATTTAGGTGCCCGAAAGGTCTCAATTTCCAATTTACATAAGACCAGACCGTGCAGGCAATATTGTGGTTGCCTGTGCAGCCCTACATAACGTTGCACACCAGAAGAGACTACCCACACCGATGGTGGAGGACCAGTGGGAGGGCATGCCTGCTCCTGAAGAGGGAATCGATGGAAGGAGTGTGAGGAACCTTTATAGAGACTCCAATTTCACATAGCCACTGGTGATGGTCATGCCTCCACTGTTCTGAATTTTTTTCAGAATTAAGCCACACATGCTGAAAATGGAGAATTCTTTTTTCAAAGATGTGTATTTATCAGACATTGTTTGAAGCTGTGGAGAGAGAACAGAAAATTAAACTCCGTTCAAGCCATATACCTTTGTGCTTTAAGTGTGTACTTACATCCTTCTCTAGTTTTTTGATGTCCAACTTGGTTTTCTTTATCAGAAGCCGTTTGTATTCAGTGTCTAGTTTCTCCCCTTCAACAGACAGGAACAGCTTTCTTTTATAAGTGGCAGGGATATCCTGTGACTAGGGATAATGGGTCACAAAGCAGCTTAGTATGTTGGTAATAATTAGTGACTCACTTCACTCCTTGTTAAAAAGGACCATGGTGTGGTTAAATCCCACAGTAAAGTATATTAATAAATTATTCAGACTGCAGACATCAGTCTGCTGACACTGTTTCCTCATCAGCAGCCCTAGATGTACTGGGGCCACCAAACTACAAAATGAGGAATAGTAAAGTTGTTGAAGGGACGTTGTTATCCTGCTTCTATTCCTTCCACCTGAGGCCACCCTTTACTGAAATTCAGTGCGGGGTCCTCTGCTAGTGCAAGGTCCTCAGGTGGAGGCCCCTCACCAGTAGCAGTGATCTGGCTCATTTTCTTAGTGGCTACAATTACATTTATGAATTTTGTAAGCTATTGTGATCAAACTGACATTTTTTCATATAATACTTACCACAGTGGAGGATATTTTTATATTTACTTTTTCTTGCTGCCAGGTTCTTCGCTCTCCACTGAGATTGCTTCTGCTAAAATGTAATAGTGAAGGATGGATATTCAAGTCAATGAATAGGCAAGTGTGTCAGCAGAGATCAAACAAGACAGTAGAGCTGTATTTAACAGCCTAAAGTTTTGTAGTCATAGGCTTAAATTGTATTTTCTAGACCACTACTAAGTCACATAGATCAGCAGTTTAAGTTTTAGTAACATGGAATAACAAAATGCAATTTAAAGTAATAAAAAATTACACTATAACGTAAAACGAACATATGAAGCCAATAGAGAGAAGGGGCTGATGGCCGGGAGGTTCAAACTGAGAACCTTCTTCTTGCAGTGAGGTGACAGTGTTTATCACTGTACCACCAAATTATTATAGTCACAAATACTCGTAACATGTACATTACTTACGCATTTAGCCTGTCTGCAATATCCTGCCAAGCCAACATTCTGGCTTTATTGATGGCTACAGTATTGCCTTTTTGTTATATTATTTTGTGCTCTTCGTATAGCTCCATCAGAAGTGTTTGCTCTGCTGTTGAGGAAAAAGAAAAGTCTGCTCTCGTTTTCCCTTCGTTCCGCGTCATTTCCTCTCCCTCACAGTCATCCATTCATTTGGCCTTCTTAAATATCTCAGGTGCACGCACTAAGTGAGACTATGGAAGTCTGTCTTGAATTAGCCTTGATTGGAAAAGCCTGAACTGCGTTTGTGGAACAACTTGAGGCTAAATTGGGAGACTGTGCTAGTGCATTTCTTAGCCAATTAAAGTTTTCTTTATAACGTCGGTGACACTGAACACGTTTCCGAGGCAACCATATGTCGCTGTGTCAGAAATGTGACCCTTACACTCAAATGCTTACTGTACACGTTTGTGGTGTTTCCTAGTCACAGACCCAGTAGAATCACAAAATTGCAGGTATCACTCTAAGAAATAATGTATTCAGTATGATGCATAATGATTTGAAGCATTAATCAGTTCATGTGATAAAGGACAGTACTTTTTGCATTACCACACAAAAACTACCACCTGAAAGCTTTTAATTTTCCATTTTATACTTCTTTAACTTGTCTGTCTTCTTCAAAATGATCAATTAAATCAGTAAAGTTCCTCTTTTCCAACTGTTCGCAGTCTACCCAGTATATTTCAGGATATCCAGGTGAGATTGGCTGCATAGATGGAACTCATATTCCTATCAAGGCTCAGTAATTAAATGAAGGAGATTATGTAAATTGGAAGTCTTTCCACAGTATTAATGTGCAGGTAGGCTTAATTTGCCATTTTAGTATTACAAATAGATGACAGGCCAACTTCACAGTACAGCTGCTGCAGATAATTACTGTTCTTCTGTGAAGATCATATGTGATGCAGCCCACATCACCACCAATGTGGAAGCAAAATGACCTGATCTGTGCATGACTCCAGAATTTTTCATGAGTCTACACTAAGCACCAGATTTGCCCATGGTGAGTTTATATACACAGTACAGCTATATTTTAATATCTATAATAAATCATGTCTCCTTATATTGCAACTGAACCTTTAAACTGTATGCTCACTATTGTAGGAGAATTTGATGGTTACCTGCTTGGTGACAGGGGGTACCCCTGCCACCCCTACTTAGTGACCCCTTACCCTGATCCCGAGCCTGAGCCACAGCAACATTATAACCTGGCTCGCTGCAAGACATGAGCTATGGTGGAGATGACCATTGGCATGCTCAAGGCCCATTTCCAGTGCCTTTGTTGGCTCTTGGTCAACCCAGACAGGACCTGTGATATTCTAGCTGCATGTATGTTTTCCATAATATTGCTGTAATGAAAGGAGAACACTGTCCTCCTATACCAGAGACAGACCCTGATAGCAACCCTGACCATCCTTCTGACGTGCAAGATGGAAGAGCGATCAGAGATGCAATTTTACAATCATTTCTACATGACCAATCACATCTATACTGTCAAATAAAGACAATATTATGAAGTTTTCTTTATTTCCTGCAAGTGCACATGGAATACAATTAATTTTTTCTGTTAAAAGAAATTTAAAAAATCCACCTGTGGCACTCTTAGTTAGTTAGTTAGATCCTCCCATGCTATGCAGCATATTGGGCAACAAGGCTTTTCCAGTGACTTCAATCTTGGGCTAGTGTTTCAGCCTCTTCCCATGTGATGTCCAATTTGTTGAGATCTTGCATGAAAGTTCTTCACTATGTAAGTCGAGGACGTCCATGTTTTCGACTGGCAACCAACATATTGCCACACTGGGTATCCGGTTTCAATCCATGCGGAGAATGTGGCCGGCCCATTTTAATCGCCTTTGATTGATATTATGTAGTGGGCACAAATTACACAATATCTCCTCATTCCTAACATGGTCGGAGTATCGGACCTTTAGAAGTCGCTGAAGACATCGTTGTTAAAATACGTCAAGTTTTTTGTTGATTTTTACAGAAGCCTTCCATGTTTCGCTAGCATATATGGCTGTTGGTATAACAATGGAATTAAATAATTGAATTTTGGTCTTTGTCGATATAGATCTTGAATACCAAATTTTATTAATTCTCCGAAAGACTGTTTCTACTTTTCCAATACTGCATCTGATGTCTGCTTCCGCATCTCCATTTTGGGTAAATACACTGCCCAGATATGTGAACTTTTCAACAGATTCTAACAGGTCTTGTCCAAGTACAATGCTGCAAGTTTCTGTGATATGATTTATCTGCATAATTTTTGATTCTTCAGCGCTTCTTCTGAGGCTGATTTTGCTAGCTTCTATATTCAGGTTATTTGTTGCATCTTGTAATTATTGTTTGTTTTCCTCTAACAATACAATATCATCCGTGAAATCAAGATCGATTTGACCATTGTATTCCTGCTTCAGTACTGTTTGTATTTACTTGTCTCTTGACATAGTCTAGTGCCACTAAAAAGAGGATAGGTGATAAGATATAACCTTGTCTAACCCCAGTGGCAGTTTCGAAGAAGTCAGTATATCCTGCTTCTGTTTTTACACAACAGCTTCATCCTAAGTACAATGTCAACAAAAGTAGCTGGTATGCCATATATCCGTAGGATTGAGAGTTTCTTGAAAATGTTCAATCCATCTTTTTTTCTGATCTTTGTGAGAGGTCAGAATTTTTCCATTCTTATCTGTAATTGGAGCATTGGGACTGTTCTTCATTCCAGTCAATTAGTTGACAATGCGGTAAAGAGTTTTGGAATTGTTGTGATTTGCTGCTTCTTGTGCTTCTGTCCTTTTCTGATTTAGCCAAATCTTCTTGTCTTGGCGACAACTTTTCTTCACCATTCGATCGATTTCAGAATATTGTTGATTTAGTTCCTTCATTTGTTTTCAACTTTGGCTTGTTCGCGTTTTAGTTTTATAGCTAAGGCTCCACAAGACACCAATAGCAACTGCAAGATGATGACGACTACAGTTATATAATAACTTCACACAGGAAAGTGCCCCACCGAATTTGAATTTGTTTTTTACAACAGTGGGCAGGCTACATCACAATCTTTAAAATATATGTATACAAAATATATTACAATTTAAAACAGATTCTACTTAAATTAGAATACGATGCAAGTTGGATGGGAGGCTGTTACTGAGTCAACACTAGACAAATGCACATACTCATTATTTCTATGAGTTATTAACTTCTTGTGTAGGTATGTGTGTCCTGGGGGGTGGCTGGATCTGAGGAGCTTCCTCTGGGGATGCCCTCAGCTACAGGCCAACCAGCACTTTGGCTGATTTTGACTGCTAGTGGTGGACCCCTACCAGTTCCTCTGGCCTCTGCCTTTTTTCTATTACCTAATGGCAGAAAGTTGTGAACATGTCCAATAAGCACAAATTTGGAAACTTGTGAAGTCATTTCCACACTGCTTTCATAGATTACATTACATACTGGCAGTGTTGAGATGGAGAGTGATTGCTTCTTTTGGCTTAGACCACTAACTAATCACGTGTATCGATCCACGTACCTGTTTGGACCATATTTTTGTACTTCATTTTCAACTGCAAATTCCGCTTAATTCCTGTTGGGTTGCTCCTGTATAAAAATTAAACAGCGAACGTGCACACACACACAGACAGACACATACCACACACAGAGACAGACACACACACACACACACACACACACACACACACAGAATGGATTATAAAAGTGGTACAATAAACTAGTAACGCCTCAAAAATAAAGAACGATGCCAATGTTTCTCATCAGTACTTACGCATTTACATGGTCAGTAATTTTCTGCCCCGCCTGCTGATGTTCCTCATACTCATAATCGGCATACGCGTATGGCAAGCAGTTTTAACATTTAATAGCCAGAGTGGATATGTACGTCCAAAACAACATTCTTCCTATCTATAATGAACATTACAGATATCTGTAATACAATTCTGACTAGGAGAAACTTTCATTTCAGATATTTTCAATACAGTTGTTACTAGTCATAATTCTCTCTTCAGATATCTATAATGTAATTATAACTAGTAACAACTGTATGGAAGATATCTGAAATGAAAGTTTCTCCTAGTAAGAACTGTATTTCAGATATCTATAGATAGCAAGAATGTCGTTTTGGATATCTACAAGTGAAAACCCAATAGACATGAATGGGGGAAAGTGACGTCATTTGTACTAGGAAGAATGACACTTGAGATATCTGTAATGTTCATTGTAGGTAGGAAGAACGTCATTTTGGATATCTGTAATGTGTATTTTGACTGGGAAGAACTGAATTACGGACATCTGAATTACGTACACATCTACTCTAGCTATTAAATGTTAAAACGGCTTGCCCTATATGCACTCATCAGAAGCTCCAGCTCCGCTGGAGAGGAACAGGAAGTGCGTCTGTCTGTCTCCTGTTGCCATGGTGAATCGTTTTATCTGCTTTCCATTGATAATGCCTATTTATGTCCTTGTGCACGTGCGCTGTGTTAATTGAACTCAGAGTTGTGTGAACACCTGTTCTGAAACCGAAAACTCCAGAGTTTGACAGCTCAGAGTTAGTCAACCCAGAGGTCAGGTTTAAACCCAGAGTTTCTTAACCCTGTTTTCTGTCTGAAAGCCTTTACACAAACAGGGAGTCTGAAAGTCTTTACATAGACAGAGCCTTACACAGACAGTGAAACGTGAATAAATGATTTTGAAATCGTAAAATCGCTAATGAATTTTACGCAACAATAATATTCACATTATTCATGAGGCGAATACTCCACAAAAATAATTGTTGAGCGATTACAAGCTGGTGCTCATTCTCAATAAAAATAAAGTTTAGGTACAGGTTTGTTAAGGAATATAGATCCGTGGGTTCAGGTTGAGGAGCCGCTGGAGCTGTGGTGTGTGTCTATTTTTTTTAGCTTTATCTTGCTGAGACCGGCTAGCAAACTTCACCACACCGCACAATAGAGACCAGAGATCCACCCTTTATACAGCTCAGCTTCTCTCCCAGTTTTTCAAGACATTGAAAAGTTATTACTTTTATCAATATTGTTATCCTGGACAAAGTGTTGGATTTTGAGACACAGAGTGAATGAGAGACTCCGCTGTGTTTACACGTTTGGACACTCATGTTTTAAAGCGCGTAGTGTGACGTTTCCACATCCGGTGACACATTCCTCTAGTGGAAGATAATTAAGCATGCTGTGTAAAGACTGTGTATAGACTGTGTAAAGACTGTGTAGCTGAAAAGAGAGCATCCCAGCGCTTTACTTTTTATTCTGTTTTTTGACACTGAAAACTAGGCTACTTCAGTAAATTAAGTTAGCCATTGCTATGCAAATGCAAAGTCAATAGGCCAGTTTCAAATAACTTACTCATTTTATCATTCAGCTGTTGACGGCTGTACAAATAAAAGCTATTCTTGTTTCATGGAATGTTCATTCAAAATGTATCCCTTTTGTTAAGTATTTGAAAACCTTTCAAACTGATCTTATTCCTGATTCATCACCTTTTTTAGCATTTTCTTTAAGTCAATGCCAATATGTGTCAGGAATCAATGTGTATAAAAAACACAAAACAAAATGAATGGTGATGATTATAAAAAAAGTATTTTTAAAAGACACTGCCCAGGGGATACACTACCAGTCAAAATTTTAGACACAAACCTGATAACCAACCTATACAAGGCCTTCATTACTCATTGCAGAATAAAGTGAAGAACAAAGTCTTGGCATTTACTCAAGCAGTTTAATGACAAACTACATGAAATGCTTTTCCAGCAGGACTCAATAAAATCCACATACCTGTGCTATTATAACACTTTTTAATCTGGGAATTAACTAATACGTAGACATGGTGTGCTGTTTACTTCAGTGTTGAAAGCAGGACAATTGGGCAGGCAAAAGGATCTGAGAAACTTTGACTAGAAAACTGGGTCAGAGTATCTTCATAGCTGCAGGGCTTGTGGGGTCTTCCTAGTATGCAGTGGTCAGAAACTACAAACAGTGATCCACACACTGCTGCCCACATACCGCTCCCATTTACATTTACAGCATTTGGCAGACACCCTTATCCAGAGCAACTTACAATCATTAGTTACAGGGACAGTCCCCCTGGAGCAACTGAGGGTTAAGTGTCAAGGAAACAGTGGTAGAAAATAGGGTTTGAACCTTCAACTTTGTGATCATTGGGTTCATAGGCAAGTGTTTTACCCATTAGGCTATTATCACCTAGACCACACACACTGCTCCCCACACACTGCTGCACTCATGAATGTGTTAAAGAGGACAAATTTCACACTGTTCACATCAGCCAGGTTGGGTGTGCTTTTACCTGGGGAAGAGATGGCACCAGGATTCACTGTCCAAGAAATGATAGGCTAAGACATACTCCCCAGAAATTACTTAGCAACATTAATAGGATACTTTTGCAAAATGGGAAGTATTAGCTATAGCAACTACGCTTAAGATGATTAGTTTCATAGACATTATAATGTAATGATTATAATTTCTATTAAAATAAGCATTAAAACTAAAGTGAACAACATTTATATGGTTTTATTCTAATGTATTGTATAAAAATCATTAAACGGAGAACTATATCATGCACTGCAAGAAAATTACCCCCATTAATGTAAACTAACCTCCCAACCAGCTCAATTACCATAACTAGACTGGTGACAGATCCATCATCTGTTCTGTGAAGCTGTACAAAGGAGAAACACAGAAGAAATTATGCTCTGGGCAGTATTCTAGGCAGTCTTGGGTCCTGACGTTTATGTGGATGTTATATTGACATGTAGCACTAACCTAAACATTGTTGTAGCCTAGGTATGTCCCTTCATGGCAATTGTATTCCCTAATGGTAGTGTCATTTTTCAGCAGAATTAAAGTTAGGAATGGTTTAATTGTTCGAGAGGAACATGATAAAGAGGTCCATAGAGGCCCCACCTCACAACATACAGGACCAAAAGGATCCACTGCTCTTATCTTTGCTCCAGATATCATTACATACCTTCTTGTGGAGACTATGCCTTGATGGGTCAGAGCTGTTTTTGGTGGTCTGAATGGGACCTACTCGAAATTAGCCAGGTGTTTTCAATGTTATGACAAATCAGTGTATGTTTGTGCATGTATTTAGCTCCTAGTGGGGACCAAATAAAACTGCTGATACTGAGTAGAGAAAAAAGCAAAAAGTTTCATTTTAGGAAACACACAGAAAATATGTTTTTTGTTACCAAAGTTGTTTTAAGGTGTAAGTGTTGGCAGTGCATTATTTCGCTGTTTTAAGACTTAGACGATATTGCACATGTGTGCCTGCCCTGCCTTGGTGTACTTGGTGTGAGTGTGTTTTTGCAGGAGGATGTAACCAGAGATCTTTTATGTTTGGAAAATGAAGCAACAGGGCTAGACCAGTGGCCAAGATTGTTGACTCTGGGAGGGTGCTCAGGCTACTGAGTGGCAGGATCATCTGAGGGGGCTGTCCTAATTAAGCCCGGGCCCTGCTTTTAGCTAGGCCACAGTCAAGTCTTCTGGTGAAACAAATCCCCACCATTGACTGCGGATAAACCTGTCTATGCTTTCAGCTACAAGCATGTAGATTGGTCCATTGCTGTGTTCATCTGGACTCTGATTGCCTGACGCTGGATCAGTCCTCTCTAAACTCTTTTTGGTGTGGGAAACCTGAAAAATTGCTTAGGCCTTGTCATTTTGAGATTGCTAGTGATTAGTGGCTGTCAGAGAGGTTGTGATCAAATCTCTCCCTCTTCCTTGGAGTCTCCTTGCAAGTGGCTTTGGAGCAATGGCTAGATTCGGAAAATGTGATGTGCTCTTGCGCCTATTTGTAGGCCTGCTATAAATAGGGCCCCCCTGGCACCACATGCTTGACTATGACTGACAATTGCAGAGCTTTGCTACAGGGACACCAGACTCCACGGACTAGGAAAAACACACAAATGGTGAGTATTTCCATGTGTTACAATGTCAAATTGTTTTCTGAGGACATGTAAAATGTTTGTGACCTGACCATCATTTGAGGACTAAACAACTCCTGAGCCAAGTAACTGGTCCTTTTTACAATGATTCCAATTGCTGAAAATTGTCTAGATTGATTCTTAGTTATTGTATGTGTCTTACTTACCACCAGACATTTATCTTAATGCTTGTATAATGTCTATAGGTTTGTACAAAGTCTCATAATTAAACCTGTCTTTCATTTTCAGTGGCTCTTATGTCAGTAGATTGCTGGGTTTTCACGTACAAGCTTTCCAGCAACAACGCAAAGCCTGGTTTTATTCCACAGAACTAGAGGTGCTGCAAGTTTGTGCTTCTTTTTGGACTACAAAAACGACAATTTTCTTGCTTGGACAATGACATCTCGGAGACCCATGATCCGTTCCTACTCAGGCAATGGGAGATCAGGCAGTCAAAATGGGGAAGATGTTCCTTCCCCACGTTTAGACAGCCGCAACTACCTCTCTAATGTCCGACCTGAAAACAGGTAGGGGGGCTTCTGTGTTTCTCCTTTGTAAAACTTTACAGAACAGATGATGGATCTGTCACCAGTCTAGTTATGGTAATTGAGCTGGTTGGGAGGTTAGTTTACATTAATGGGGGTAATTTTCTTGCAGTGCATGATATAGTCCTGCTTTTAATTATTTTTATACAATACATTAGAATAAAACCATATAAATGTTGTTCAGTTTAATTTTAATGCTTATTTTAATATACATTATAATTCATTACATTATAATGTCTATGAAACTAACAATCTTAAGCGTAGTTGCTATAGCTAATGCTTCCCATTTTGCAAAAGTATACTATTAAATGTTGCTTAGTAATTATTTCTGGGGAGTGTGTCTTAGTCTATTGGCAGACAAATGCTGCTTGTTATAAGAAATGCTTTTCTTATCTGCCAATATGAGATCATTTCAGTTGATAAAATTTTCTCATTTATACAAATTAATTATATATAAGATTATTTAATTTGTCAACGTATTGTTTTTACAGTACATGATGCTAAAGGCCATGACATATTTAGTAGTCACAAAGAAGTTCATAACTGTTTAAGTACTACACCACAGTCTTTTATACTACTTATGGAAGAACTACACTTACCAACCCATAGCCCACTGCAACAAAGTTATCTTGTCAGATGAATTACATTTAAATCATGTCAGTGGTTCTAACTGGTCATAATCTGTCACATATAATTACTAGAATTACAGGTGAAGCAAGAAATACATCCCATAATATGTTTACAACATATATTTAGACATATTGACTATATTTAAGATAATTTGGCTTGACAAGATCTACTTTTTTGCAGTACACTCATTAGTTGGCTTGACATGTTATTGTCTATATACTGCTAATATTGGCAAAAATAATGTGCAGAGTAATAGTTCATAAATATAGGGTCGGTGTCCCGCACAGGGATTAAGCCTAGTCCTGGATTATGTAGTGCTGTGAACAGAGATTTTCCATTGAAAAGGAAAGGGTAGTCCAAGACTAGGCTTAATCCCTATCTAGGAAACCGACCCATAGAGTTTAATTACTCCTGTCTTATGAGTTGCTTTTGGTCTGCCTCTTCTCTAAATAGCTACTCAACTCACAGGTATTCAAACTACAAACCATTGAGGTAAAACTTTTACAAAAATTAAGTCTCAAACTAATGGCACGTCTAACAATTAACTCACCCTTTCCACCATCCACCACTTCCTTAAAAGCAGAGATTTTGTTTTTGTTTTCAAAATGTACATTGTAGAAGCTTTCAGTTCCCCCTACTGAAGCACTGATCTGAGAACAAAAATCCCTTATGAATGCTAAGAAGATTGCACCCACAACTATGAAATGCTTTCACATGCTCAAAAGATTTTAATGTGTTCTCAGTTTACTGGAATCACTAAGCAGTTTTCCCTTCTGGAGAAGCCTGTGCCAACATCATATTATTATTAATATATCCCTGTTTTCATGTTTCAAGCCTGTGTACTGTATGTTGATTGACTGATTGTTTAATTTATTATTCAATGTGACTCTGGTTCTGACTTGTTTATAATGATAATTTGAACCAGAGCCATCTTGAGAATTAAAGGTCACTTTTTGCGAGGCCTCCCATTTCCATTTTCAGGAGTACATTTTGTACTGTAATGGCTCAGCTGACTGAAGAGACCCAGCCATGTTTTGAGACTACCATCAAGTCCAAGGCAGTATCTGAGGCCTGCAATGTGAAATTCACCTGTGTGGTCACAGGTACACTACTGCTACCAATAGACCAGTGCTCTCAAAAATTCAAATGCATGTATATTTTTTTTATTCACGCAGAGGTTAATGTTTGAAAGGCAACCTTGAGAAACACCTTAAATCAGTCAAAGTCAGTTGTTGTCTTAGTTGGTGGCAAATAAGCTGTATTTTAATTATGAAATAATTTGAAAACATGTCTTTCACATTTTTATTATATACATGTTTATTATAAACACTAAATAAAGTGTGAAACTTAAAAAAACAACAATTGCAATTTCTTACTTTGTCATCACAGGTTACCCTGTTCCTGAGCTGACCTGGTATAAAGATGATATGGAATTAGACAGATACTGTGGTCTTCCTAAATATGAAATTTTTCGCAATGGAAAAACTCATACACTTCATATTTACAAGTATGTTGAACAAAGTTTACCTAACATTTATAGTATGACGATTGGAATGTTGATAAGCAACGTGACTATGCTGTGACTGTGCTGACTATGCAGTTCTTTCTTTGTAGCTGTACTGTTGAGGACGCAGCCATCTATCAGGTCTCAGCCAGGAACAGTAAGGGTATAGTCTCCTGCTCTGGCGTTTTAGAGGTGGGTGCAATGAACGAGTACCAGATTCATCAAAGGTTTTTTGCCAAGCTCAAGCAGAAAGCTGAGCTAAAACGGCGAGAACTGGAAGAGAGTCGACACCGAAGCAAGGAAAACATTCAACACGAACAGTTGGGCATCAGCCAGGACCGCACTTTCAGGAAACTCAGATTACCTGACGGTCCCGAACTCAGCACCCTTTCTGCAGTCCAGGATGGAGAAGAAAATGAAGCCACAGAGGTAGCAGTCACTGAGGAGCAGCCAGAAGTGGTTGATGAGGCACTGAACGGCCTTTCCATGGAAACCCAGGAATTCTCTAATGTAAGCCAAGAAAAAGACAGTGAGCAGCTGAACCATGTCCACGAGAGGGAGAACACAAGTGGCGTAATACAGGCCACCAAAGAAAAACTGAGCAGAAAGGTCAGGCTCTCCAATGGATTTGATGAGGCTTATACCAACCAACCAAACCAGGACACTGGGGGAGGAAGGGACACATCTGAGGGAATGAGTTTGGCAAAGTACCTGGCAGAGTCTTTGCAATTCCAAGTTGCTGAAGAACAGCAGAAGACCCAGGGACTAGAGACCACAGCCTCTGACACTGACACCATCCAAGGAAAAGACAGAAAATCAGAAGAGGAGCTTGAGAGGGAGCACATGAAAACAGAAGGGATAGAAAGGAAGCGAGAAATGTCCAGAGATAATGAACCAGAAAGGTCAAGGGAAAGAGAACGAGAAAAGGCACGACAGCCTGAGCTTGAACATAAAGCTGCAGCTGTGTCAGAGGCCCACTTACCAATGCACAAGGAGTCTGAGCATCAACACAAGTCTACAATCAGCTCAGTGTTTCACTCACTGAAGGACATATTTTTTGGCAAGGGCAAAAAATCATCTGAGACTGGAGATTCCTCAAAGAAGTTCAGGGACATAAGTGATGAAAAACAGATTCCCTTTATTATTGGTCCAGAAACAGATCCTTCACAAACACAACCACCAGAGGCATGCAGTACATCAGGTGTGGCCTCAGAACAGTCAGGAGCAATGGAAGTGGATCAACTCTACCAAACTGGAGATTTATATGTCATTAAGGAATCTCCCCAGCAACTACAATGCTCAGCACAGCTTAAACCCGAGGTGATGAGCTTGAAGCTGAACAATCATAGCCATGGATTTACCACTAATAACACACAGGAAATACAGGAAAGCACTGAAGAAAATGGGGCTCCAGAGACATGGCCCAAGACCCCCTGGTTGCCAGTTACTGAGGTGAGTTTATTGCAGCTCCTCTTTCGCAGTTACAGTGCTGTCCATCTGCAGTGGCTAAAACATAGCAGGTGAACACTTCACTATTTATAGCTGGTATGTTTGTATGACGAGACTTGACTCAGTCCCAGGCCAGGATGGCACAAGCTTGGTGACCACAATACACAATCCAGAGTACTTTTTTATTCTACTAAACCCTAAATCATGAGAGACATTCCAAATGAAAATTCCAAATGAAAAAGGAAAATGTGAGCGTGAGATTTTTTTTGCCTTATCTTGCCTTTCCATCCATAAACGTATGTGGTCACATAAATTACATGGCTAGTTGTAAGTAAAAAGGAAAGCTCTTGCTGTATGAAACTGATAGTAATTGTATGTAAGTATAGTTCCATATCCAGTTTCATAGTTGCTAAAGATCTTGTTTTTAAAAATAACGTAATAATACCAGTCAGCATTTTAATGTTGCATGGTATCTCCAGTTCCTATTTGGTAATTTTGTACTTTGAAGCAACGTTTTTACAATCGGTCAGCACAAGTAGAGATGAACCAAAGTTAACACTGGTTTAGTCTTTCCATGAAGAGTCTGAAAGCAAAAGTTGTCGCGTCATAAAAGTAGATCCACACATCGTTGCCTTAGGGACCACAATCTATCCTGCCTTCATATTCTGACTGACGCTGCAATGTCAGACCATTTAAATAACATTAGTTCGTTCCCCACTGGTGAGAACCAAGAACACATGTAAGAAATTAAAAAATAGCTTATACAGAATATGATTAAATATGACAGATGATAAATATGAAAAAGTGATGTAGTGGAATATTTCATGTCAGCAAAAGAGTTAGTAATAAAAGTGAATGTTAATCAATCTTGTATGAATGTTAGATACATGTAATCATTTGAACATATGTTCATCTCTTGAAAACATTTTTGGCCTTTAATAATCCCATCAGATAATTCCATAAAAATGTATATAATTTTTGCAACTGGTTCAGCATCTAAAAAGTTTCCTGAGACAGAGTACTGCTTGAATATGTTTGGAAAAATATTGGAATAATAATAATAAAACTAATAAAAAAAAAAAGAATGTTATGCAAACATCTGCAGTCCACATAACAGAACAATGTAGCACCTAGAAGGTGTGAGGCAGGACTATTTCATTATATAAACAGCATAAGCAGTTGCTTAAGGACCCTGTGAGTACGTTTTTGTGCATTTTGTGATACTGGAACAATAATTCTTATGCAAGCATTATGACTTTGTCAAGAATAATCATGACAACTAATAGTTATATCTAGTTTAATAAAAGTGCCACATTTTGCTTTATTTCATTTGTATTTATTTTATTTTATGTACTATTTAATGATTCTGTTTCTCCTGTATATGGTTACATATTATTTTACTGTGTTTTCTTCTTATTTCTTTGTGGTTAAAATGAATGAAGTATTTATTCTTTCTCCTTTCTTACATACAAAATAATTTGACTAATGTGAATTAGAAGTCACATTAAGTACAATGTGGGCCCCTTAGTGTTCAGAAATGCCACTGCATGTAAGTAACACCTCTTTACATTGTTCAGATTCCTGCTGTTCCATGTCTTAAAATAAACCTCTTTCAGGGCTGTATGTAAGACAGTCACTTTATACAATGGCTCCCTAAAAGCCTCTACTCCTTTACAATTGTTAGATCATTATATATTCCATTACTCAGAAAGGAGGAACAGGTTGTTTGTTCTTGAATGACTTTAAAGGTAGATTTCCTGCTTTAGAATTTTGAACAAAATTTCCTTTCTCCAAGTACACTACAAGGTGGAGGAGCTAAGTGTTATGGTTTTGTTGATGTTCTATTTAGACTTAATCTAGCCACCAAAGTAGCAAATGGCATAAACCATTCTGTTAGGCCTCACAGGGTGATGTTATAGAGAAGCCCCATGACAGGTGGACAGGGGAGATGGTGGGGGTGGGGGTGGGCTGTAAGCCTGTGGCACAGTATGAGTGTAGACATTGCATCATGTCTCAAAACTTGACATAATATGGGACGTAAGAGAGAATTTTCCTTTACCTTGTCAACTGAAGAAGCCTCATTACTTATTCAGTTGCAATTTCATTTGTTCAAGAGCTTCTGTTTCAATTCCTACACTTAGGTGACAAGGTTTGCACCTGGTAGGTATTGTTTTAGCCAGTGTTTTCTGTGATAAAGTGGAACTACAACTTTTCTGACAAACTGTGGGAAGTTAATATGTATGTCTGTTTGGAGGTCACTATGAGGAACATACTGTCTTCATGGGTAATTTCTATATTGGAGAACTGAAGTGTGACTTCTGCTTATCAAGAGGAAGTGGTCATGTGACTTCTATTCATAGAATGAGGGACTACACACAACAAGCCAGTTTATAGACAATGTATTCAAGCTTTTCCTTCCTTCATAACATCTACATAAACAGTCATGTGATCATTTTGTTTAGACTAAGCACATGTACACTTCTTAAACTTTTCAAAACTGCATAAAAAACTTGTGCATCAGAATAGCCACACAGTATTCAATTTTATTTTATTTTATTTTATTTATGAAGCAGTGTTGTCACAAAGCAGTTTTTCAGAATCCAGGCCCTAGTGAGCAAGCAAATTGTGACAGAGAGAAAACTCCTTAACGCTGGAGGATGAAACCTCTGTAGGCACTAAGACTCAAAAGGGGGACCCATCCTCCTCTGGTTGACCTGGGGAGAGAGAAAAACTAACAATAGAAGGCCTTAGTGTACAGCTTAATCACTGTTGAACAGATTGGTCATCTATGGCTAACAGAGTAGGCACAGTTAAGAGTCAGTAGAGGAAGATTTTGTCTGAGTCTGAAGAGTGGTTTCAGAGTCTCTAATCGACAGTAACAAGAACAACAATCTCTGCCGGAGCTTTGAACAGCAGTTGCCCTTGGAAGGGGCCCCAGTGATTGCAGATCCGGGATGAGGTAAACCTGGGGCTCTAGTGGTGATCAGTTGGGCTAAACAAATGTTAAGTTTACAGTTCTGCTTAAGTTTACAGGGTGTAGTGATAAAGTTGAGAATCTGGCATACATCACAATGGCAGCCTAGCTAGAAAGGGCAGAGCTGAGGGTAATAATAGACATGAGAGCACCCGGAGACACTGGCGACCCCCTACTCCACCATCAACAAACCTTAGTGAATGTGAGGAGTGTCACGACGACAGCGCCAGCAGCCCAGTTTACTAAAATTCTTTGTGCCCACCGCCTCCAAGCTCTACACTGTTCATCTAACAAGAAAAAATACTTACAGCTACAAGCTGAATTTCAGCCCACACCTGAAAACTGAAACTGTGTCTAAGTCTTGAACTTTATTCATAAGAGTATTCCAGAGCTGTGCGCTTTATATAAAAATGCTTTTCCTCCTGCTGTAGCTTTCAGAATTCTGGGCACCTAAGTCAGCGTGAAGGTTCAAGGAGGTATTCAGGTGTGATGCCAGGGCTTTATGCATCAATATTAGAATTTTATAATCTCTATGAAATTTGATCCGAGCCCAGTTAAATCTTGACAATATTGGGCTAATATGGTCGAATTTCCTGGTTCTAGTTGGACTCTAGCTACTGCATTCTGGACTAATTTAAGTTTATTTAGGTTCTTGTTGGAGCAGCCTGACAGCAAGCCTTTACAATAATGTAGTATGGGGGTAATAAAGGTGTGGACTAATTTTTCTGCATCGTGGAGTGCACATCTTAACTTAGCAATACTTAGCAAAAACTATTTTAGTAATAGTACTTATATGTGTGTGGAATGAAAAGATTAGGATCCAAAGTGATGCCAAGATTTTTTACAGCTGACATTGGAGAAGCAGAGGAACCAGCAAAATTAAGGATTAGACCTGACAGTCTAACAGCTTTTGGACCTTGAAGTAGGACCTCTGTTTTACTTGCGCTGAGCAAGAGAAAGTTATGTGATATACAGTCTTTTACATCTTTTAAGCAGTCCTCAACCTTATTTAATCTATGTTTATTGTCTGGGAGAGATGTAAAGTTGTATAGCAGTGGAAGCCAATCCCATGTTTTCAGATAATCATACCTAATGGCAGCATGTACAAGGTAAATAAAAGAGGTCCAAAGACAGACCCTTGCAGGACATCTTATTTTTACTTTGGGGTGATGATTACCCATTAACTCTTATAAACTGTCAGTCAGGTATGATCTAAACCAGGATAAGGCTGTTCCTGTGACTCCAACCATGTTTTTTTTTTTTTTTTTTTTTTTTTTAGTACAGTTGGGTGATCAGTGTTGTTGAATGCCACATTAAGATCAAGCAAAACCAGCAAAGAAGCAGACAGTAAAATATAATTTGTTATTTTTACTAAGGCTGTTTGGGTGCTGTGTTGAGGATTTTTTGATATATGCAGTTCTTATGCAATAGCAAACATAACTGTTTGGCCACAACTTCTCTGAAACCCTAAGATTGGAAATTTGTAGATTCCAGAGAGCTCGCATGGATCAAGATTTGTGTTTAGGCTTAATAATTGCTAGTTTGGTTCAGATAATTACTGGGAAGACTTCTTGAAGCAGACTTGCAGGAATAAAATTGAGTGTACAGGTAGAAGATTTTGAGGAGAGAATAGCTGTGGAGAGCTCTGCTTGTTGAATTGGATTAAAAATGTCAGCCTTTCTACTGCAGCCAAAATTTTGAACAGTATCTGCGTCTGCTGAATCAGGCAACAGATGTGATAGAGTAAAACTTCTAGTATGAATTTCTTTATATATTTTCCAGTGTGAGCTGAACTGATTATACTGTTAACCACAACTGAAATGGTACAATTTAATACCATGATAGCATTGTACTGAATTAAATCAGTAGTCAAAAATTATTTATTTTCTCTGACCTTATTTACCTTTGACCTATGGTTTTAAATAGCTCATATCATGTAAAACGAAAATTACGTAGTGGTTTACATAGCACATAAATACTAAAAACATACCACAGAGTGAGAAAACTGTCCAAATTTGCTAATTTAGCTGCAAATACCGCCTGTTTTGAAGTCACTGCTTTTGTGACATCTTGAAAACCAAAACATTTACATATATTCACCTATTCAGCTTATAACAGTTTAACTCCACCCTTCTGCAATGAAGTTAAGGAGTATTTTAGTTTGGGCTGCCTTTTGAATGAAAAAAGAGCTGCCAGTTGGAGGTAATTCACAAATTAGTTTTAAAGGTACAGTAATAAATACAGGATGTATAAGTATTTAAGGGATAAAAGGAGAAAATGGTAATGTAGAAATGAATTATTAATACAAATGGCATAACTCGAAATCACGGGAAAAAATAAATAGCAAGAAAAATGTAGGATTACATAGGTAGAAGGATGCTGAGGTTGGAGCCACCAGGCAGGAGGCTGAGAGGAAGACCAAAAAGGAGATTTATGGATGCGGTGAAAGAGGACATGAAGTTAGTTGGTGGGAGAGTTGAGGATACAGCAGATAGGACTAGATGGAGACAGATGATTCGCTGTGGCGACCCCTGAAGGGTAAAGCCGAAAGAGATAGAAGAAGAAGAAAAATGTAGGATATGGAGCCTTTAATTCATCTTGTCTGCTGCTATCTGCTGTAATCCGGGTAATGCATCATCTTTTGTTCACATATAAGCCCTCCAGGTAATTTCCTAGACCATGAGATTCTGATTGAGTTAAATGTGCTATGTCAATAGCATTCTCTCAGGCTGCAAGATTCCAAGGTTGACTGTTCAGAGCTATTGGATTCTGATGAATGTTGATTGTGCTCTAGCTACAGTATGCCTATCGAGGTTCCATATGCTTTAGCAATTACAATTAAGGTTAAATGTGCTTGATCTACAGTGGTGCTTGAAAGTTTGTGAACCCTGTAGAATGGTCAGCATTTCTGCATAAATATGACCTGCAACATCATCAGATGTTCATGCAAGTCCTCAAAGTAAATAAAGAGAAACCAGTTAAATTTTATATATATATATATATTTTTTTTTTTTGTTTGTTTGTTTTTTGGTTTTTTTTTGTTTTTTTTTGTTTTGTTTTTTGTTTTTTATTTAGCATTTTTTTAGTTTGACATAGACATTACAAACATTACATAGACATAGACATAGATATAGACATGGACATTACATTATAAGTACATCTCGTGCAGGTTTCCTGACACATACGTGAGACATATGGACATGTGTGTGTGATATGTGTGTATGATGGATGTGTATATTGTCAATTGTAGGGAATGTTGCATGGTGGTACTGTATTGAGGATATGACAGTGGAGTCACGACTGTAGAAATTTAGAAAATGATGACCAGATGGAGACAGAGTCTTGCGAGTCATTTCCAGATAAATAGTGTGAAGTTTCCAATGATATATGGTTTAATAACAGGTTTTCCAGTTCATGAGAATCATTTTCTTGGCAACAGCTAGCACGACCAGCAAAACTTTACAATTTCGGTTGTTCAGGTTAATTGTTGAGGTGCCCCCAAGCACACAGAGAGATGGCGAAGTTAGGATGCAGCAGCCAAGGAAGGTGGAAAGTGATTTTTTCCCAGAGTTGTTTAATAGGGGTGCATTGCCAGAATGCATGTATGTATGTGTCCGGGCAGTTCTGTATGCAATGGGGACAAATGTCTGAGGTGAAACCCGTATGAAATAATTTCCGGCCAGTGAGGTGAGTCCTGTGGAGAGTCTTGTATTGTATTAACTGTAGGTTAGTGTTTTTGGTTATAAGAAATGTATTTTTGCAGATTTCGGTCCAAAAATTGGCATCTGCTGGAATGGAGAGGTTTGATTCCCTTTTAGCGGAGGGTATGCTGGTTGTGGTGTCTGTCTGTATAATTATTCTGTAGTTTTTTGACAGTAGGTTTTTGGAGGATGACCATCCACCCAGTTAAAAAAATGAGACAAAAATATTTCACTTGGTCAGTTATTTATTGAGGAAAATGATTCAATATTACATATCTGTAAGTGGCAAAAGTATGTGAACCTCTAGGATTAGAAGGTAATTTGAAGGTGAAATTAGAATCAGGTGTTTTCAGTCAATGGTCTGATTGGGCACCCTGTGTTATTTAAAGAACACAGATCTATAAAAGTGTCAACACATGTTTGCGGAAGTGTATCATGGCACGAACTAAGGAGATTACTGAGGACCTCAGAAAAAGTGTTGTTGATGCTCATCAGGCTGGAAAACGTTATAAAACCATCCCTAAAAAGTTTGGACTCAACAAATTGAGGAGATTTAAAACCATCTACGATCACCCCAAGAGCAAGACGGGTAATAGTCAGCCAGGTAACAAAGGGGCCCAGGGTAACTGCGAAGCAACTGAAGGCCTCTCTTGCACTGGCTAATGTTAATTTTCATGAGTCCAACATCAGGAGAATACAAAACAACAGTGGTGGGCTGCAAGGAGAAAGTCACTGCTCTCCAAAAAGAACATTGCTGCTCATCTGCAGTTTGCTAAAGGTCACGTGGACAAACCAGAAGGCTGTTGGAAGAATGTCTTGTGGACGTCTGAGATGTTTTGGTTTGAATGAGAAGCATTATGTTTGAAGAAAGGAAAACACTGATTTCCAGCATAAGAACCTTATCCCATCTGTGAAACATGGTGGTGGTAGTGTCATAGTTTGGGCCTGTTTTGCTGCACCTGGGTCAGGACAGCTTGCCATCATTGATGGAACAAGTAATTCTGAATTACCAGCAAAGACTAAAGGAAAATGTCAGGACATCTGTTCATGAAATTAATCTCAAGAGAAAGTGGGTCATGCAGCAAGATAGTGATCCTAAGCACACAAGGAAGGATGAAGTTAGTGTTTTGGAATGGCCTAGTCAACGTCCTGACCTTAATCCAATTGAGATGTTGTGGAAGGACCTGAAGAAAGCAGTTCAGAGCAGTTCATATGAGAAAACCCACCAACATCCCAGAGCTGAATCTGTTCTGTAAGGAAGAATGGGCTATAATTCCTTCAAGTCAATGTGCAGGACTGATCAAAGTTACCGGAAATGTTTAGTTGCAGTTATTGCAAGAGGGTCACACCAGATATCGAAATGAAATGTTCGCATACTTTTGCCACTGACAGATATGTAATTTTGAATAATGTTCCTCAATAAATAAATGACCAAGTGAAATATTTTGTCTTATTTATTTAGCTGGGTTCTCTTTATCTAGTTCGAGGACTTGTGTAAAAATCTGATGATGTTTCAGGTCATATGTATGCAGAAATGTAGACAATTCTAAAGGGCATCGCTGTACAAGATTCTGTTTGAGGTTAAATAATGGTATGAAATTCCAAGTGGGCCACACCAAGTACACACCAAGTGTGAAATAGTGTTGAAGAATGTAAGGCGCAATTCATTGCAATTACGTCAGATGGCTTGACTTATTGAGAAACAGAGAGCTCTGACACTGTTGAGTGATACATGGGAAAAAATGTTCAGACATGACCTATTTATGAAGTACACAGGAGTGAGTTATTAGGTGATGCACAAAAAAATGTGTTGCTGAATGGAACTGCCACCATACCTGCCACAACTGATATTACAACATTATTAACACAGAGCAAATGGCTGGATGTTCAGTCCACACTGACCACAGTTTTGTCAGTGAGGAATCTTTAAACATAGTGTATTTCATTCTCTGTTTGAAAATACTTCAGGATTTAGTGTATCCTGCATGTTTGTATTGTGTGTGTTGCATTCATTAAGTTTAATTTTAAAAATCTGACGTTTTAAGTTGGTTGCATCTTTTCCAAGCTGAACCGTGACACAAGCTAACATCTCAAAACAAATGCAGAATAAAGTGCAAAAAGATATAACTATCACATCCCTAATATTTAGGCTTGTTTGAATAGATTTAGTGCAGTAAGATCACTGTACTAATAGTTTTAGTATTTTTTTGGGTAGTATGTTTTGAATGTGGCACTGCTGGTTCACTCTGTCTATTTCAACTGATCAGACATTATGAGACTGATTGTGCAATATATATATATTACTAGAATAAAAATACTAACGCTGAACATACTTCATCATTCATCATAAATTGTACCCTTTTTTTAGTTGTTCAACAGCATTTTGCATCATACTAATGCAAGCTAGCTTTTGAATGCTTGTGTACTGATAATTGTAATCAAACTGTCAACAGAAATGCACATTTGTTACTCCCTGGTGAGAGTAGAAAATCCAGTTACAGAGACTATAAAGTGTAAACCTGGTGTATGCAGGATGCAAGTTCGAGTCCACTTTTATTTAAACAAATGCACAAAGACACTCACAGAAGGTCAGAGGAAGCAAAAGCCGATCCATAAGATAACTGAGAAAACAAGCAAAGTGACACAAATTAAAATATACTGAAGATCAAACAAAACAGGAGAAGCTTGCCCTACTTTTATTTGTCTGTAGTAACCCCTGTATGTCAGTCTTTGTATTAGATTGATTTGTTTAGATTTTCAGCCTCACAATGCTTTACTGGCACCAAATCCATTTGAAACTCAATGCCACAATATGCAATTAACCCATGGTCACTAACTCTGGTCCTGGAGGTCTGCCTGTCTGCACAGCTGGCATAGAAACAAGTGGACAACAAACTGCAATAATTACTTAGAGGAGAATTATGCATAAATAAGTACTTTGATCTTTAATCTTGTACAAATTTGTTGTGGTACAGATGACCCTACACCCATCCACAGTGCCAAAACAACAAAAACTGTCACAGTTCAGTTACTTACAGATGGCACTGTAATGATAAACTACGTAATGGTCCCTTTAAAGTAGTATTATGGGTAGCAGGGGGTCCCTGTAAGGCCCTTTCTGGTATGTTCTGTGTTGTAATGTCAAGTAAGTGATGGGGAGATGTAAAATTCTGACAGGTCATAAATAAAAAGTTGTTTTGCTGTATATGTAATTGGGCAGTTGCAAGATTTACCAAAGAAATGCATCTTGAATGCCCTCAAGAGTTACTAAGGCAGTTGACCAAGTTTTAGTCTATAGCACGAGTGTTTGTAAACATTCATAGTGCACACTAAGTACACTTAGTGTATATTTTCCTAAAAACATAGAAAAGAAAGTGCATCATACTGTCAAAGATTTAGTTACTTATAATTATACTGTCTTGGAGATTTGAATGAAAAAAGAGTAGCTTGTTAATAATCTATGGTAATCACATGTTCTCTAGTGCATACATCCCCAACTCCAGTCCCAGAGGGCCAGTGGTAGTTCACCACCTTAAATACAGTCACTAAACCTGGTTATTGACAGAAGAGTTGAACCTGGTTTGAGTAGGAAAATCACCCAACAATGCTGGACACTGGCCCTTCAGGGCTAGAGCTTGGTGTGCTTCCTCTA
The DNA here is from genome assembly GCA_037576975.1 of Alestes dentex. Lineage (NCBI taxonomy): Eukaryota > Metazoa > Chordata > Actinopteri > Characiformes > Alestidae > Alestes > Alestes dentex. The sequence goes on along the minus strand of JBBIGA010000018.1, from coordinate 29,100 downwards.
GTGCATCATAGTGAACTACAAATATATATATTTTTTTTATCATTAGGCTATTATTTGACTTTTTCTTTCCAGTGTTCAAACAAGATATGTGGTTGCCACACAGAGACATTTCAAATCTACCATGGATGACTAACACATGTTCAGTGTTTACTGCAAACTGTGGACATTGCATGCCACTGAGTGCAACTTTACAGCAATAAATCACCAGTCACTTCCATTACAGAATTAGCCCCATAGTTTATGGGGCATTTGTGTTTACATCTTGCTATAACCACTTGTGTGTTTATGCCTGAAGGTTACAGATGATCATACAGAAGAGCATACAAACAAGGACATGATAGATCTGTCTTGTGAGACTGCTGGGCAGGAATGTACTGCTCACATGGATCAGGTGACACAGGCTGATGGAGAAACGCATGCTGCAGAGGAGGGAGATGATACTTCAGACTTCACACAGAAGTCAGAGGCCTCTCTGACAGACGCAAACATGACAGACCTGGAAAGCACAGAGAGCTGCCCTGAGGGTCACCTTTCACAACCAGTGAGCCACGCTCCTCTGGTGCCCAGCAAGCAAGAGAAAGGGGAGGAAATAAATGTGGACAAAAAAGGAACAGAATGTGACTCACACACAAAAAATTTTGGAGCTTTTACTGTGGAGAAAACTGTAAAGGAAAATGTGCTTGAAGAAAGATTTTTTCTCACTACAGGAAATGAAGACAAAGTCGAGATGGGTGTGGCGAGGGCAACAGATTCCAAAACTGAGTCTGCTGAGATAACAGAAAGGTCATCGCTCTATTTAGAAGAAAGCAGACAGGAATGTGAAACAAATTTTAAAGATGAATCCATCCTAGAATTAGGAATGCTGGATAGGATAATAGAGACAGACAAGAAACAAAATAAAAATCCCATCCCAACAGTGGTGACTGGTCTTCAGCAGCAAAATGTGGCTTCTGTTGGAGATGTTAAAAAAAGTGATGAAAACATTAGTAGTGCAGAAAGTGACGCAGCAAAAGTTGATCATACTGAAGAACAGAAGGAGAACAGTACAGAGGAAAAGAGAAATGATGTCACTGAGAAGAAATTAGATGATGGTATTGGAGAAAAGATTACTTCTGAGCAAGCAACTTCAAGTATAACAGTACATCCAGAAATTTCTAAATGGACAAAACACTCAGAAAATGATGGAATAGAGACTAATTCAAACTCAAGGGTAGTAGATAAACCAAAAATACAAACAAATGTTCAGCCAGAAAGATACATGGTTGAGTCTAGGGACCAGTCTGTGGCTCCACCAATCATAATTCTCCCAGACACAAGGGAAACGGTCATCAAAAATGTAGCAAAGATGAGAGCTACACCGCTGATCCCAGAAATCAAGGTCACAGCATCAGAAAAAGTCAAACGCGAGGAAAATTTAAGCGTTCCTAGAATAGATGGTCTGGTATCAGAACCTGAGAGAGTTATACAGCCATTAGCACAGGAGGTTGCACACATATTTAGAGACAATGAACCTAAATCAGTGGAATCAACAGATTATGCAAAAAGAGCACCTAGTGAAATTACAAGAGACGACAGAACAATGGTTACTGCACAACCTATAGGTGCTCCTTCAGACCAGAAGAACCAGGAAGTTAAACCACAAACCCTAGAGGCTAGAGTCAGTCACATAGAAGATCCAGGCAGAAACTCTGGTGGGTCGAGCAGAGGAAATGACAATAGTAGCATCCCTGTCATCAGCATAGCATGTGCCGAAGATGTTACACCTTTTCAAGAAGAGCAAGTGGATGGAAAACCAGACCTTCACGATACAGTTTTCCAAGGCAATTTAGCCCCTAAAATCCAAACCCAAACAGTTCCATCTATTTCCACTACACCTAAAGAAAGCGTAACAGATAACAGTGTAAAAGACGAAATGGCATCAGATTCTTTGGCTTCCATTCTCAGAAAGGTTGAGAGTGAACTGGACCATGCTGGGAGCCCCAACAGAAGTTCTGGAACTGAAAGGTCTACATTGCTCAAAGAGCAAAATGTATTTGACAAAAAGAGCTTAGAGACTCCAGTGAGCTCTGATCTATTAACCTCAGCAGTAAAAACACCTGATACTGAAACTGATGCAGACAGGCTTCAAAGGGATAAGCCTGCAATGGAGAAGCTTGGCTTAACAACCCCTGTTGGACCCATGCTCCCCCCACTGAGCCCAGCGAGTCTACGAAGACTTATGGCAAAGAATAACCCAAATTTAGATACTCAGGGCTCTGTCAATGCTGTATCAGCAGATGGAAGCGAAAAGAAAGGGGAAGAGAGCGGGCGCAGCACACCTACATCAACCCTGTCCTGCGAAAGCAGTCCCAAGATGAAACGGCGAGACAGCCTGACCCTCATCCCATCTGCCACCCCAGAGGAACTGGCATCTGGGGCTCGCCGAAAGATTTATCTCGCCAAAACAAAGTCTGAAGATGAAGGATCAGACATTCAAAGTAAGAGAGACAGTTCAAAAATGTCACCCAGCCAGGTACGCAGGGCAGCTTTTCTTCAGCTTCAAAGTGGGCAGCAAACACCACCCATGGAAAGACGCTCACCCTTGCTAGGCCGTCGGAAAGCTACACTGGAAGTACCCAAACCCAAGCAGGAGACCTCAGAGGAGACTGAAAACTCAAACACTGACAACAAAACAGCAGAGAAAGAAAAGCTAGACCCCTTCAAAGGTAACAAATTCATACTTTACTATACTGCTGGGAGAAAAAAGATGTAAAGATAAAGGTGTGATTTCTACTCTGCAGGCTGCATCTATTAAAAACAGCTTATTAGTATAAATATTTAACCTTAATACTGGTAAAACTGTATCCAATCAATATGATTTATTAGCCATTCAAGTGTCTACTTAAATTGTTTAAAAAGATTTGGTGGCAAGTTGCATAGGTCTCAGAAGTACACGCTCAACTCTTCTAATCCAGTGCTCTTATGTTACACTGGATAATCTGTGTAACTGTAATGAAACTGCTATTGTACCATTTCTTCAACGTGTTGTTCAGTTATTCAGTCGCGTAAGGTAAAAGTTTGTAAAGTGGATGTTATCAGAGGCTTGAGCTCAGCTGCAGATTGCATGAGGTGGTTTGATACAAATGAGTTTGGAATCTGATGCTGGCTAGGGGATCTTAGAAAAACTAGACAGTGTAGGCCTACAGTTTATCTTTACCTTAATGCCCACTGTTGGGATGCCCCCACTCCCTCTCTCCTTAGCTCCTCAGGTAATCCGGAAGATCAGGGGAGAACCCTTCTCAGATGCCTCAGGGCACTTGAAGCTGTGGTGTCAGTTCTTCAATGTGCTTAATGACTCTACCATCAAGTGGTTCAGGGATGAAGAAGAGATTGCAGAGATAGAAAGAAGGTAAATCTGTTGGCTTCCTAGACTCATATCAAATATTGCTCCTCTGACCTTTTGTACCACACACCCCAACTAGCACCATTTTTGCGGTTATATACATTTTTGCTGTGTGCACACTACTACCTGTGGTAAATAAAAACAGCTAAAAACAGTACACTGCTTGAGGGAGTCTACATACTTTTTAGACCTACATGCTCAAGAAATCCACCACTGCGGCACAAGGAGATGAAGCTGCTGGCTGATAAATGAGCTGTAAACTGACACCCATCCATATTAACATCAGAGGGTATTAAAGTCTATATATATGTCACTAGATGCTGCGTCAGCAGAGTGACACCTCCGTCTTCCACACACTCTCAAGAGCTGCCAGGATGCACATGTCTGCTTTACAGTGCCCTCATGTGGGCAAATAATTAGCACACTGACTCAGGTAAACTGAGGAACTGCAGCAGTCTTTAGGTATCATGAAAGTATTTTTTTCTCAGTGCAGGGGATGAGAGTCAAGTAGCACTGGCCGTGGTCCAGGCGTGCAGCAGAGACTGTGGAGTGTACGGCTGCACAATCAAGAACGAATATGGCACAGACACAACTGACTACCTACTGAGCGAAGATAGTAAACCTTCATTAACTTACTGATTCATCAGCAAATGGAAGAACTACCTGGTAAACCGACCATATTTATATTTAACCTTCACTCTCTCTCTTTTTGGCAGTACTGGCAGAATTCTTCTTACGCGATGATTTGCAAGGTAGGAGTCAATTTCAAATAGGTGGCAGACAGTTTTAGCAGTGTAGCTTCTCTGCAGCTCTTCTGAGGTGCTTGTGCTCTGTGGTCTGCATAGTGGGTGAAGAGATCGAGATGACGCCCTTGCTGTTCACCAAAGGCCTGGTAGACCCAGGATACTGGGGAGAGAAGTTCTTTGGCCGCATCATGACAGAGGAGGTGCAGATTGGGGAGGGCTGTGCACACAAGACCAGCAGAGCAAAGGTCATCTATGGTCTGGACCCTATCTTTGAGTCAGGAAGCATCTGTATAGCCAAAGTGAGAAACCCTATTGCATACGGGACCAAAGAGGAGAGCAGTCTGGCTGAGAGGAATCTAGAGGTCACCAAACAGGTGAGAATTTTAAATAGCCAAAAATTAACACTGAATGACAATTGCAGTAAGCATTATTAATTAAAACATTAAAACATATTTCTTGTCCATATCTGTGTACTTAGGAATGTAAAATCCAGAACACAGTTCGGGAATACTGCAAAATCTTTACAGCTGAGGCAAGGGTAATCGATAACTTTGGTTTTTCACTTGAGTAAGTAACCAATATAAATGCTTTTTAAACAAGAAATAGTTGGATGTCTGTGAGAATGCAGAGTCTATCTGCTGTTTATTTCACACTATTCTTGTGAATACATTGCAGCTGTAGCATTGTTGCAAAGCCTTTTTTCACTGGTACTACACATGTTCATGTGCCCCAAATGTTTTTCAAAAATCTAGCAGAATTCAGTCACTAAGATGTAAGAAAACATCTTCAGAGTTGTTTGATATGAAACTGTACATTGTAGAGATATTTAAATCAGATTTATTACAGCACAATCTAAATAGGGGTAACATCTGTATTTTACATTCTAGCACTGCCAGACACAGCAGTTCAGTGTACACTGTGCAGAGCGGATAGGGGTTATCTTTGCATTTTCTTTAAGGGTAAAGTATTAAGCTGAATTTAAAATGAAATTAAAGTGTTTTGGGTGTGTATTTCGTGTTTACACTATAAAAATAGGCATTTTTAAGCATTTTTTTAACCACATCACATATTCACGGTTTTTCACTATATGAGGCTCGTGGAATGTAACCCCTGTGATAAGTGGGTGTTTACTGTATACCATAATAAACAAAATTGCATGTGTTCACTTTCATTTAAGAAATATATCAATTAGAATATTAATAAAAAATTTATCATAAAATCGTAAAAAATATATAATCATAAGTCTGTAAAAGTGCCAATGGTGGGAAATAATTATGGGCTTTGGTAGTGATGGTGGATGTAGTTTGTGTTTGATGAGTGAGAAGCACAAAAAGTTGACTATAACCTCAGAAAACATGTAGAAAATCTCTGCCGATGGTCGCTCAAAATGTACAGATATATGGAAGTTCCTTTGCTGTCATTACCGGCGCTTTATGGTAAATGCATTCTGGGAAACTTGAGTATCCAAGTTCACACAAGTCATCCCCTGATGCGCCTATGATAAGCCCACAAATTGGACACTTTCCAGGTATTTGATCTGTACTTGGCTGAAAGCAAACTTTGAATTACAATGTTAAGTTCTACATTTCACATCAAACAACACTGAATGACTTTTGTTTTGTTTGAAGCTTTTATTATGCAGAAATTTAGAAAAATCTGTGGAATTCTTTAAGAATTACACTTTAAGAATTACAATTTTAAAAATGCAATTTTCATTACATTTGCATTGCCTTCTTCTGTAAAACATGAAGCTACAGTACTTCTGATGTTTGTAATTCTAGTATTATACTGGCATCTGAGGTCAAACCACTTATTTTGTGCTCTTTGCACCTCTAAATAAACAGAGTGATTCCTCTGTATTTGATGTACCGGCCGGCCAACAGCATCCCATATGCCACAGTTGAGGCTGATCTGAATGGGGACTACTTGAAATATTGCCTGATGGACAGCACTGGTAGACTAATCACTCAAATGAGTTCTGAGGTGGAACAAAAATGCTGCACTTTCCAACACTGGATACACCAATGGACAAACGGCAATCTGCTAGTCACTCGGCTGGAAGGTGAGATGATAAGAGCTACCTCATACACGAGGGGCTGCCCAGTCCTAATTAAACAGATCTACCATACTGAGTTCCTGAGATCCAAAGCTATTCATAAAAACATCCAAGTCTAAAGACATCCCTGTCTTGTATATTTCTGCTGTCCAGTTTGAACTCTTCATTGAGCAAGCTGTACCTGTTCTGAGTTTTATGTATGCTTTATAGTGAAGGATGACGCATATAAAGGGTTTGTTGGATTTAGTTTGTGTGAATTCAGCATTCTGGTTGATATGTACATAATCGTCATGTTGTTTTGAATTAGTACAGAAGAGAAGTGCTAGATGGGTTGGATGATGACTGCACTGCTGTTAGTGATGAAGATTTGAATGACAAAAGAATGATAAAAAGGCAACTTAATATAGTATATCTTCACTTCCATTAAAAGTTAATGTAGCAGTTAGTTAGTGATAGAGGTTACAATGGGCCCTTACATGCTGCCCACATATGGTGAACAGCATGTGCCCTTTGACCTTTGAAAGAGGCTAGAGAATTCACAGAGGATGTCTTTCCTGAAGGCCCCCATATTTAGCCATAAAAATCTGCAGTCTAATGAATATATAATCTAATCAGGATGGGAGACCCCAAGCCACAAAAGGGTCACCTATTAACGATAGATAATGAGTGTGTCAGGAGGATAAGAGAATTGTATTCAGTCAACATAATGTGCCATTCAGGGTCTGGTGTCCACGTAAACACAGGGACCGGTGTTCATGTGCACATGGCATGGGATAGAAAAAATAAGAGCGTAAAGATTCATGACGGAGGAAATTTAATTAAGTGATACTTGACCTCATATTCATTAAAAAAATACTTGGGAAGGTGGAGACAGTGGAAAAGAGGTGGAGATTTGAATATTCAAACACTGATGTCATTGAAACTTTTTATAAGGTGGGAGGGATCAATGCTTTTTTTTCTTATAAAAAGTTTCAAAGTTAGACTTTTGCTCCAGTTTTGCATGACATTAGCAGTAGTCTATAGTCTGATTTTGTGAAATATGACACATTTGAAAAATGTAAATTTAAATAATCTACCCAGGGACAGACCTACCCAAAAATTAAATTCTGTTGTCTTGAGGGCCACACTAAAAGATTATTTCTTTTTCAGGTGTGGATGCAAAAATCACTAATGTTAGGATTGCCACCAAGTCTAAAGGGTTTGTGTACAATATTGTATATATTCTATATTGATACAATTAAATTAGAGCATTTTTCTGCATGCGTTATTTTTCTTTCTTTACATGTGTGCTGCAGGTATCAGGGTCTGACAGAAGAAGGCTCTCCAAAAATACTTGAGCTGTTTGTGACCCAGCACCAGTGCAACTACTACTGTGGGCTGCTGGGACTGAGGCCCCTAAAGCTCATGGACTCTCTGCAGCAGCCAAAAGTAAAGACCTCGAGGAGCCCTTTGCTGGCTCGGCGGGTTGGCACTGGCTCCTCCAGCCCCCAGCTCCAGAAGAAAGGTTCCAGCAGCCCCCAAACAGCCAGGAAAGGCAACTCTAGTCCCAAAGTGCCAAAAAAAAATGGTGAAGAAGGTGAGAACAAGCCTGCTACCAAGCACAAGACTGTGGAGGTCCCAAAAGCTGTTAGGATGAGGTAAAGGAATTGAATTGATTCAAAAAAGGAGCAGTGCATTTTTTTTCCTTTAGAGTACTTCTCAGTTTCTGTTTCTGTTATATTGTGCTTTACATTCGATTGTGGGAAGGCCAAAAGGCTGCACTCTGTCAGCTTGTTAGCAGACTGGTGTGTTTACTCTGTCCCTTGCCTGTGCCTTAGATGTGCAGCTCAGTGAGGAAAATGACTGAATAGCTTCAACAATAGACAGAGTAGCCACTGACCATAAGAGTTTGGCAACTGTGATGTAATATTTTTGTAAATTGCTCTGCAACAATTGCCATCTCTCAACATTTGCCAAAACATTTTGATTCTTAGGTGGTCTCTGTTTCCAGTGAGTTTCAAAATAGAATAGACATAATACAAATAAACGTAAAATTGTGTTAGTTAACGCTCAACTATTTTAAGAAATTTTTAATATGTTTCATGAAAGATGAGTTCATACCAATGAGGAACTCCTCTAATGTCTGTGATGTGTATTGACTGTATTGAAACGCTGATTTTCTTTTGTAGATATCACTGGAATTACACTGGCTTGCAGATTGTTTGTGTTAAAATTGTGACTATGTTTCATATATGTAATAATTAATTGTGCTGGAAAGTAACACTAGTGATTTCTACAGAACGCTACAGCACAGGTTCATTAATAGTGTTCACATATCTTTATTTTTGCGTTTTATTTTTGAAGGATAAAACCACACTTGTTTGTGAACTGAGAGTGGAAATGTTTTAATCTTGAATATTTGATCATACAGAGGGAGGATGTCTTGCTTTATTGTCACTGTAAAGCTGTTTACTTTTGTCCTTTTGGACCTTAAACACATAGGCTAACTAGGTGCCTACAACACTAGTCAAACAGTAACAGACACTGCACTTTCAGGGGTGCTCAATACTTTTTCATCCCTTGATTTTTAAATACTGCTAATGCAGATTTATTCATAAATTAATGTATAGTATTATTAATATTACATTTTATTAACACATCTGAAGGTTTACCAAAAGCCAGGGTAAAAAGTTAAGTGAGATTAAAATAGAATAGTATCATTTGTGTGTTTGTGTTTGTGTGTGTGTGTGTGTGTGTGTGTGTGTGTGTTTGTGAGTATGAGTGAGAAAGAGAGTCTATGAGAAAATGTGTAGAGACTATAATGTATTTCGGTCACTTGGCTGTGTAGTGCATTTTGTTTTTGTAAATTAAAAATGTGTACAAATTATTTTCTTTCTGTTTATTGATTTCAGTTTCATTTTTTCATTTTCAGAGAACATTTCTGTTTTACTTTTGCACAAATTTCAAGAGCAAAGAAGAAAATATTTATTTTGAATCTTATATTTACCAAGACTGAACTGAACCCTCCCTCTCTCT
>JBBIGA010000018.1:0-18894 GCA_037576975.1 Alestes dentex | reverse complement strand
TAAGTAAATAGAAGCACACTGTAGATACACACACATACATGTACATAGCGGCGTGACAGGCATTGACAATAACAGTATAAATACACCAGAAGAATTGCATGTTTTAATTGCACATTTTGCCCAGTAGTGATAGCTCCATCAGAAAAATTGTACTCATAATATTGCACATAACTACTGTGGTGTATTAGATGTGTGTGTTTGTTTCTTTGTGTGTGTGTGTGGTCATCTGCAATGTCTTTGTTATCACTATAGTGGCTAGCCATTAAATATATACAGGACATGATCTAAAATCCTTGGAACAGAACTGTCTTACACAGCTTTTTCCACGTTTTGCCACTCTGTAATTTAAGAGTGTTCAGTCTTGCAATGTGGTGCAGCCTTAGTTTGTGGAAGACAGAAAACAAGAGCATAAAATGATAACACGCTCAGCGACTTTGACCACCTTGACTATATCCTCAGAAGGAATCATCAAACCTCCATGTTTTTTAAAGTGAGCAAGTGGTAGCTTTGATCATATGATGCCAGTACAGCATCTGTAACCAAATTAGCATGGCATATATCACAGGTCAGCTTTCTCAAAATCTGTAGAACAAGAAACCCTGGTAAGGCTAAACAACTGTTTTGCTTATATTTGACCATTATAAAATCCTGTTTAATAGTGATAACGTTTAGCCAAAACATTGTTTGGAGGCTGACTTGAACACAGGCATGCTTAGCTTTGCTAACTTAGTCTGGCTTAGCTAAGATTAAAATGTATAAGGTGGAGTTCTTTAGGAAACCAAAGTTTGAGAAAAGTTAACTAAACAGCTAACAACAATCTAAGTAGTTAGTACCTACCTTTAGCCAAAACATTGTTTGGAAGCTGACGAACATAGGAATGCATACCTTTGCTAGCTTAGCCAGGCTCAGCTATGGCTAAGATTTATAAAACAGGATTTTATAATGGCCAAATATAATTAAAACAATTGTTCAGTCTTACCTATGAAATGTAATTCTCAGGGATCCGGTTTGGAGTGTACAGCGGTTTGTACAGCCCCAAGCAGCACATCTTTATTGACTATTTCACTCCACAGCAGTACCTCTGATAAAGTCCTAGGTGCCTTCAGAATATGGCGGCGACATTGACATATGATGCTGCTGGTCATTAGCGTCTAGTGATATTCTATGTCTATGTTAAAGACACCCTCACATGGCTCTGATACTTTGCTAGAGGTTTTAAAAATTACCTCAAGAAACTGCTTCCCTGCTGTTCACAGATCATCCATAATGGATGGATTTTCCACAATGGTTTTAAATCATACCTGAATTGCACTTTACGAATTGAATTGCTTCTTGCATTGTGTTGTTGGAACAGCCATTCCCAGATAGCACACATCCGTTGAAATAACATTGATTCCATATCAGACAAAGAGGATCTTCAATGTTGAGCCAGCATTGATCTTGCTCGTTGAGAAGGCCATCTATTCAATGTTGAAAAATCAACCATTTGTGGATGAATTCAACAAGGATTCAACATTGTTTCAACGCTTGTTTTCAATGTTGGATATTTTCAGTAATATCAATGTTAATTCAGCATCTTATTTTCAATGTTGCAAAAGTCACCTCATATCAATGTTGAATTAAGGTTTTGTTACCATCAAATGTTCAATATTGAAAATCTGACCAAAAATTGTTTTAGTTTCAACATTGATAATTCAACACTGACCATAAATCAATGCATTTAACCATAATTCAATGCTATCTTATTTGCACAAGATAAACAAACTGAAAGCAGCTGATATACATTAGTGTATAATATGGATTTGAGTGATTCATTCTGCCTGTGTGTTTTGATGGAAAATGATCAGAAAACAATAAGTTTGTATATTGTCATGATTGTATGAATCTTTTTTAATATAAGCAGAGACATGAACTAACAAGGTACAACAGTCTAAATTATGATTGCAGGTTCAAAAGTTGTTTTTTGTACTGTATCATAACGCTAGAAACATATAAAGGACTCAGCATCAAAACACCTGCATTCAGAGTTGGGCAGAATACTCAAAAGTAACTGTACTGACTACTGAATACTTAATACACATCTCCTCAAACTCCTGCAACAGGACAGTATGTTTTGCAGGACAGTATGTTTGCAGCTCGCTGGTTTGTTTTTTGTTTGTCCCTTTAAGACACCTTGAGTCACTTGGTAAATGTAGTCATTTGCACAATATTCATCAAGATGTTGACTGAATGGTTTATTCTGATTATTTCAGTCCAAAACATTCCTTCCCTTGAATGCGAAAAAAAACATCAGAGTGAACTAATAAATTCAAGGGACTTGCCATTGGCTCGTAAAGAGGCGATGAAGGTTAGTCCAAAAGTGCCCATATCACCAAGGAGCCCAAGAAGCCCTCTTGAAGTAGTTAAAAGGTTAATTAAACAACCTGATAGCCCAGTGAGTATATGTAGTGACAGCAGTGGAAAAGTATCTCCTGCTCTGGTCGCTGGCTCACCTCCAGCCATACCAAGAGTCAGAATAAAGACAATCAAAACATCCTCTGGACAAATCAAACGGACAGTTACTAGCATATTTCCTGATTCTGAAACGGAAGACCTCCAGTCACCCTTTGGGTCATCTCCATCTCAGTCATCAGTGGAAGATTGTTTCTCTAAAATATTGCCTGTGTGTCATTCCCGTGATGTAAGTGAAGTTATTACTGAGAACCCAGAACAGGAGTCTTTGAAGACACCTCTCTCATGTCGTGTGTCAGCAAATACTGAAGCAGTTAAAAGCTCATAAAATCCCAGTCCCCAAACAGTAGCTCTGGACTGAAAGGAACTCAGAAAGCAAATAAGCAAAGAAAGGTATATTCCTTCCCAAAGAACAATGAAATTACATCGTCTTCGTCCAGAGCTTTCAGTCAGGCAGAGCCACGGCCGTCCGTGAGTCTCGCTGAGCCAAAGCTGCGACGCTTGAATACAGTGAAATAAATGCACATGCTCATGCACTTAAGATGGACTTATCCCTACATACGCATTTCTGTGAATAAGCGGTTATAACTACAGAACTTTACTCAGTGTTATCAGACTCAGGGCTGTTTTAGGTTGAATGGTAGCATTTTGCTTTCTGCTTCTGCGTGGGGTCCTGATGGCTCTGGTGAACAGGAAGAGCAGGAAAACTAGCAGCGGCGCCAGGCGAATGTAAACAATCCAAATCTCACACACGCGATAAAACAGACGAACAAGCAATGTGGGCTCTTTAATCAGCATGTCTTTTCACATGACATTTCAACCAACTGACTCTTACTATAGAACAGTAAACCTGGCCTAGGGTGTTTTTTAAGCAGCAAACGTTAACGTGGAGCTAGCCAGCTAGCTTTAACAGAGCCCAGCGGCGTTAGCTCGGTATAACCGAGCTGTTGTTCCGCGTCTTTCAATTGGAGTACTTAACGCAAATATCCGAAAACAGCGGATTCGAAATGAACCACACTACATTGCTCGAAACGCTGTAAATGCCGTAACGCATGACGACAAAATGTATCGACATACTGCCAGTGTAACTTGGCTCGTTAGCTTAGCTTAACCCTTCACTGAACGGCTACAGTAAGTTCACTTTGCTAGCTAGCCAATACCAGATACCAGATATCCTAAAGTACTTAGTCTAAAGTAACCTGGTGGCGTTTGTAGCTTTTTGCTCGTTGGCAAGGTCGGTTGTTTGTGTGGCAGCTATGCTATACGCCCGATAGCTAGTTGATAACGTTTTCAAATGCTTGCTAATTGGTGTGCCATGAAGCAGGGCAGTTACTGATAACCCAGAACTACAGTCACCTACTTGAGTCTACCCGCCTCATCCCGAAAATGCTAAGAACAGCGTCAAAGTTACTGTACGTGTTGGCACATTGTTAAACCGGCTGGCTGTTATGGGTCTCTCTAAAAGAGTCGATAGGAGGTGAAGGTGGACTGGAAAACGGCCGATGGAGACGCCAAACCTCATAGAGTGGCAGCGATGAATGCTCAAGCTTCAAATGGTAACTACTTGCGTCAGCAATTAGTGTGACATACAGTGAACATAATTTCCTTTAGTTTTTGCGATGTTAGGCTAGAGGTTGCGGTTAAACCAGTGGTTTTCAGTGCTGATGCAGGAGTACTCCTGCCCTGCATAGTTTAATGCTTTGTCTTTCTTTAACACCCAGTTCAAGTAAAGTAATAAGCTGATGAGTTGCTTCAAGTTTGATAGACCAAGGAAACCGCTACAGAGCCAGGATTGGGAACTGCTGGGGTAAACTGCTTCAGAGAAGTCATGTATTTGTTGAAATGACAATGTCTTGTTTTGTCAGGTCTCTGAAAGATATCAATCATGGGTGACATGAAGACCCCTGATTTTGATGACCTCTTGGCTGCCTTTGACATCCCTGATGCTACCAGTCTGGATGCCAAAGAGGCCATCCAGGACAGTCAGGACGAGGCTCCCCTTAAGCACACAGAACTGTGCATGGATACTACAGTTTCAGTCCCTCACCCAGCGACTGCGTCAGATGCCCCAGCTGTTAGTGTTATTGTGAAAAACACTAATCGCCAGGACTGTTATGAACCCCTTATGGTGAAAGAGAACTCACAGTTGGGACATTTGTTGCAAAACGGGTTCAGAGCTTCTTCTAGCTCCCTTGAAACACATTTTGTTAGTCATAGCAATTACAATATGTTGGATATGTCACCTCTGAATGGGGACTGTACAAGCAGTTTAATGGAAAAAAGTCCTATGACCTACAAGACAGAAAAGGTTCCACATCTTTCAAAGTCAGTGCTGGACTTAAGTCCTGTATCCAGCCCAGAGTCAACAGAAACTCTGAGCAATATTAATAACAACCATCCACATCATGAAGATTTATATTTCCCAAATGACTCACTGTTTGTGTCTGCAGATACCTCTATTTCAGACTGTCATGGAAATTCACAAGCATGCAGCATGATTGACAAGTGCCATAAGAGAGATCCTGATTCTGAAAACAATTCCAGTAGTGATGCCATATTTCACAGAAACAGGAGTCCGGAGTGTAAAAAAGATCAAATGGAAAACATATGTGATCAATTGACAGTGGATGATACAATTGATGATGATGCAACAAGTGCATATCCAACTCCTGAAACCAACCCATCTTCTCCTCGTGCATGTGTCAAAACTCAGACCTCTAAACTATCCTCTTGCCTTGATGCATTGGTCACTTTGAATGCGAAAAAAGATCACAGTGAACTAATAAATTCAAGGGACTTGCCATTGGCTCGTAAAGAGGCGATGAAGGTTAGTCCAAAAGTGCCCATATCACCAAGGAGCCCAAGAAGCCCTCTTGAAGTAGTTAAAAGGTTAATTAAACAACCTGATAGCCCAGTGAGTATATGTAGTGACAGCAGTGGAAAAGTATCTCCTGCTCTGGTCGCTGGCTCACCTCCAGCCATACCAAGAGTCAGAATAAAGACAATCAAAACATCCTCTGGACAAATCAAACGGACAGTTACTAGCATATTTCCTGATTCTGAAACGGAAGACCTCCAGTCACCCTTTGGGTCATCTCCATCTCAGTCATCAGTGGAAGATTGTTTCTCTAAAATATTGCCTGTGTGTCATTCCCGTGATGTAAGTGAAGTTATTACTGAGAACCCAGAACAGGAGTCTTTGAAGACACCTCTCTCATGTCGTGTGTCAGCAAATACTGAAGCAGTTAAAAGCTCAAAAAAATCCCAGTCCCCAAACACTAGCTCTGGATTGAAAGGAACTCAGAAAGCAAATAAGCAGAGAAAGATATCTTCATCTCAAGCTGGCTGCTCTACCAATCCAAATGACCTTCCCAAGGCATTACACTTAGCCAACCTAAATCTAGTCCCACACAGTGTTGCTGCTTCAGTTACAGCAAGATCCTCTGCCCACCGGCAAGACCATTCCCAGCTGCCACCCCCCACACCATGCAGCAGTGTACCTTTAGTGCACCAAGTTCAAAAAATGTCTCCAAACACACGTGCCATCATACCCAGTACTGCTGCTGGAACTTTAAACAGGCTGTTGAATTACTCAAACCCTGTGCCAACATATGTGCCCAACCTGAATCCGCCACCTGACAGTAACATCAGGCTCCCAGCTCATGGCTACTGCTGCCTGGAGTGTGGTGATTCATTTGGACTTGAGAAGAGCCTTGCGTTTCATTACAGTAGACGGAGTGTGCATATTGAAGTGACCTGCACGCACTGCTCAAAAACTCTCGTGTTCTACAACAGATGTGCACTTTTAGCACATGCTAGAGATCACAAGAATAAAGGCATGATGATGCAGTGCTCTCAGCTGTTCATGAAGCCCATTGCTGTCGATCAGATGTTGGTGCCCACTAAGTATGAACAAGCTCCATTAAAGATGACTAAAGGGAGAAGCACTGTGCAGCCATCCAAAAACCAAGTTGTTATGCCTCTCTATCCAGACAAAGTTGTCTGTTATGGACTCAGATGCCTGGAATGCAATAAGCAAATGTCGGATTATTTAGCACTTGCAGGTCATTTCCAAAGGTCCTCCACAGAGTCTGAGGGTTTGGTGAGTAACAAAGTTAAAACACTTTGATGTGATTAGATGACACTGTGGTAATCCATGGAGCCTATCACCATTTGTTTCTAAATTAAAAACATTTTTGTACGTATAACGTATTTATCTTTGGATTGGTTGGGGTTTGTTTAAAATAGATGTGCCAGGTTTGTACAATGCTGCTTCCTAACAAGTGCAGCTACAAAGCCCACCAGCGAATCCATACACACAAGCCCCCACTCTGCTGTCCTGAATGTGGGGCTATCATTCGCGCTGTGGATTTTCAGAAGCATGTGAAGAATAACTGCCTTCATTACACACGGAAAGTTGGCCACTCGTAAGTAACCCAGACTGTGACTAATTCTCATTCATGGTGTTTTTTTTTTTTTTTTAATCATTGTCTTCTCACTGTATACTTTTTCATTTTTTGTTTAAATGGATATTTTCCTCCAGGTGCCTGCATTGTCAAATGCTTTTTGTGTCACTTCCTCTTCTGAAGAGTCATATTGAAGAGAAACATTGTAGGGTCTTCTATAAGTGCACCCTCTGTCCTGTTGCTTTCAAATCATCTGATGGATGCCTAATGCATGTAAAGAGTAAGCATGGTGGCAGTGAACCTTCATATCAGTAAGTGGGTTTTCCTGTTTCAATTCAATTTTATTTATGTAGTGCTTTTTACAACCAAGTTGTCACAAAGCAGCTTTACAGAATACAGGTCAATGCCCCTAGTGAGTAAATCAAAGGCGACAGAGGCGAGGAAAAACTCCCTCAGCTGGAGGAAGAAACCTTGGGAAGAACCAAGACTCAAAAAGGGAACCCATCCTCCTCAGGTCGACCTGGAGAGAAAGAAAAGAGAGTCTTTATGGGGATAAATAACAAGAGAAGGCCTTCATGAACAAGATTATTGACTGATAGGCCATGTGGTTCTGACAGAGTTGGAACCACTAAGTGTCCATAGAGGTAAATTTTGTTGGAAGAGTAACTGAGGGTTGGTAGTCCGCAGCAGTTGCCCATAATTGGGGTAGAGCACGTGTGGAGTTGTGAGCTGCCGAAACCAGTCGAGGGCATTTTGGCACGGGGCCCCAGCGATTTCAGGCCCAGGAAAGTGGTGACCTGGGGTCCCAAGGTGATCAGACAAATGTGGAGCAGTTCCCCTCAGACAAAGAAAACAGAAAAAGAGTTCCCTCCTTTCAGACCCAATCCATGTCATCACTGGAACAGTTTCCCAAGAGCTATACAGTAAAATGAAAATGTTACTCAATAGTATAACATACTGAGACTGGTGACTTGTTAGTTTAATATGCATTATTTAAGTTAATATGCTATTCTCTGGCATAGTAACCTTATCCCTCCTGTGATTTTGCAGGCTGATCCACAAGTGCTCCTGTGAAACAGTTTTTAAAAAGAAGCAGCTATTGTATCAACATCTCCATCAGCGTACATGTACATTCAGGTGTCCTGAGTGCACATCTGTCTTCATGGAAAAATTATCCTTGGTGCAGCATTTCAAGGTTTGTAGACAGTTAAAAGTGTGGATGTTTTCACTCCTTTGTCGCTGTAATGACATGTCACACTACTGTAACCAGAATACATATTGGTTTGGTTTTCTACAGGGAGTTCATGGAAGTATCTTCAGAGGTGAAAAATGCCAAATGGTTGAGGCAGAATTAACTTCACGTAATCTAAAATGTGCCTCTGCAAACCACCAGACAAAGCTAAGCAAGCCCAGTAATGGGGCTGTCAAAGAAGTTAGAGATGGCTCAACTTTGCAGAAGTCCAGTAGTATGGAAAACATGGGCTGGACTTGTGGAGAATGTCTTTTGTGGGTGCCAGACAGAGAGACATATGTTAGTCATATGAAGACCAGCCACGGCAAGGTAAGGACAGATTTATCAGTTATGGGTGAAAATGCTGTGTTTGTGATATTTGTAATACTTGGACGTTTATAAATGCATATAGAGTTTTTACCTAGAATGGTAAAGTTCCAAAATCTTGATTTTTTTTTTTTTCCTGTGAAGTCTGTGAAGAGAAATCCTTGCAGGCTGTGTGGAAAGTCCTTCAATTCTTCTACAAGTCTCAGACGACACATTCGTAATGACCATGGTAGCAAAAAGAAAGTTTACATATGCTGGTAAGATTACACTATGGAATAGTGAATCTATTAGAAAACATTAATTGTTTTATTAGCTACTCTTGTGGCCTACTTCTCTACATAATTCAAAAGCTTAACTAAAGAGCACAGAGCGAATTGGATCAAAGATGCATTTCGGCAATCTCTGTTTCTTTCTACATCCTGTTGCTGTTACATCCCTATGTGTTCTAATCTGGGGTCAAGCGAAAATGTAGACTGTTTGAGGTCCCTAAGGACCAGTCACTACAGCATGCACATATGAAAAGCTTAGAAGAGAGGGGTTTCATTAAAACAATACATTCTCTAAATCATTTACGAATTACATCAATGTCAGTACAGTGTACATACTTGCCAACTGCCATTTTCTTTGTCTTGCAACTGTTTTAAAGGTGTTGCACAAATGAGAGGATGACTTTCACCCAACCTTCAATGCTAAAGAACCATCTCAGCTTGATGCATGGAATCAAGAACCCAGACTTCAGTCTCATGGCCAAGTTAGCCTCTCAAGAGACTAGTAAAGTCCTTAAGCGTGTAAGTGCAAATCTTAACTATTTAAAAAAATATCTTAATAATCTGTTGCTTGCTTCATCACAGTACTTGGAGAACTAAATCAGTAGCTACCACATATCCATACATTGTCATTTTTTTTGAGTGTCCTGGGGTGATATGGATTTCAGAGTAGTCTGCATTACTCCTAGGGCCATAAGAGTGCTGCAGCAGAAGACAGTGGCACATCAGATGCCACTCCTACCAAACGTTTTAAGCCCCTTTTCCGCTGCGCCAAATGTGGCCTCACCACTGAGAACCCAGAACAGTTTCAAGAACACATACCTCAACACAAGACAGATGCGGACACACCCCAGTGCCAGCACTGTGGCCTCTGTTTCACTTCGCAGCTGGCACTCAGCAGGCATCTCTATATTGTGCACAAGGTGAAGGAGGCTGAAGAGCAGGAGATGAACAAAGAGGACTTTGAAGGCACAGGGATTCTGGGGAAGCTGGAGGAGGAAAAATCAGCAAACCAACAAAGTGATAAGAGTCAACATAGACTTCCTTCACAAGGAAAATTTGTCTTGTGCCCCGAAGACGGGCCGTCTGAATGTCAGACTGAAACGTGCAGTGAGACTTTGTCACTTGAGTCTATCAGTAGTGCTTTTCATACTGTTGGCAAAGTCCAGGCTTGAGGGACAAATGGAAGTTCTGTGGCGTAATAAAGGAAAGAAGTAATGAATCTATTCAGTCAAGAGCTGCTATACATAATAGGTTTTCAGAGCGAATAATGGCTGGACATGCTCTTCACCTCTATAGTATATGCAGCTGATAAATGTAATATGAAAACATGTTGCCTTACAGTATAATACATATTTATCTTAAGTCTTTTATCTCAAGATAATGACCTGTTTAGAAGTAGTATCAATGCATCATTCATGGAAAAACAGTGCAGTTAATATTTTTCTTTTTTTTTGCCTTGCGCTTCTTTACCTCTCTGTATGTCACATTTATATATGTTGATAATCGTAATTTATTTTTAATTTCCTTTG
Source organism: Alestes dentex (assembly GCA_037576975.1). NCBI lineage: Eukaryota > Metazoa > Chordata > Actinopteri > Characiformes > Alestidae > Alestes > Alestes dentex. Next base: position 8,681 of record JBBIGA010000018.1, on the reverse strand, counting down.
AATCATGATGACAGTGTAATTTTGTGTTTTTGTTTTTGTCAATGGAGCATAAAGTATGTGTGTTTGGTAAAGGCAATGTTATATCAAATCTATATTTGGTACATTACACCGCTGACTTGTCCAAATTAAATGTGTATGAATTTAAAGTTATATTCAAAAGATATGCTGGACAGTCATGCAGCACTTTGACCATTTACAAGGTCCCCAAATATATCAGCAGGGCAAATCAGAAAGGAATTGAGTATCTTTAAACAGCCATTGAAGGAATCCTAGGTGGTGTTTATGGTAGCTAAAACAAATGCTGCTTCTGAACATATGACATTTGGTGTTAAGTCTGAGATTTTTTTCAGGTTGCAGTGCGCCTCCTTCAGTGAGGATCTATATATTTAACAGTGTTGCTACTGGAAGTCAGTATTGTTACTGTTGGAGATCATATAGTTGCTTTAGAAAGGTATTCACGTAAACCCAGGTATCTGCACTCAGAGAAGATATATTTTCATATTCATTCCATTTAAGTAGTTCCACTAGCATTTATATTTAATGAGCCATTCTTACAATCAAAATTAGCACTTTTGTAAATCCATATAAATCTATGGAGTAACAGGACTTGGTTATAACTTTAATATTTACTCAGATCTGTGACATCACTCTTGTGAAACAGTATATATTCACCCTATGTTTTATGTTTTGGGCCCTCATAAATGTATTTTCAGATTATTATAATTTGTTGTTTATTTTATTTACTGATTACTGTCCAATTAAAACTACATCCTGTCTTTCATGTCTCCTGTGATTTTATCCAGTTGATTAGTACATATTATTTAAAAATGTTTGACTACTACCATCCAATAAAGCAGGACCATTCTGGCAAGGTAAATCAGCAAAAAAAGGTCAGATGATTTTAGTATGTTATTGGGAACCTTTTTAGTATGTTAAAGATCAATTTTTGGGTTGATTAAGGAAGGCTCACAGTAAATAATGAATTGTTTTGGTTGAATGGCAACGCTAGCAGATCAGAAAATCCAGACTGCAGGCATAGATTTGGCAAAGACCGTTGGTATTATCTGGGTAGTCCAGACTGTGTGCATTGTTTCACACAGAGAACCTTTTCAAACTTGCATCCCACATAACAAATGGCTAACCTGCAACAGTAAATGAACAGTTATCAATGTGTGTGGAAAGCTGAAGGCGACAAGGGGAGATTCCACTGATCTATTGAAACTGTCATTTTAATTAACTTGGCAGTTTAGTGGTTGGATGTGAAATGTGTCCATTGAAATTTCTGTAGAATGACGGTGATAAGAACCGTGGGTCACAGTGTCAACAGCTTATTTTGCAATATTGCTTGTTTTCTCTCCAAAATGACCAGTGAAAAAACCCCAAAAAACCCTAAAAGTTTCTTATTACAACCCACAAATATCTCTCCACTATTTATTGGTTTTAAAATATGTTTTGGGCCAAAACTTTATCTAAGAATTTGTGTAAAGTATTTCATACATTAGGCAAAGTATTTGTAAAAATGTAGTGTGGTTTTTTTCTGTGAGATATTACTGAAGTCTTTGGACATGTGGTTCCTTTCATTTGCACAGATTTGAGTTTCTTTACAGTGTAGCACTGTTCCTTGAGTCACTGAGCACTGCTGAGGGGGTAATTACAGGGTGATGCTTCTTTGAGTCAGCCACAGTTGATATGCCAAGTGCTGGATCATAGTTTCAGAAATCAGTACTGAGAGGTTTTTTAGTGTATAAACTGACATAAACTGTTGCCTGCTCTTTTTGTCTTCAGCCCGTTCCAAAGCAGGGTTCTCCAGAAGCTGCGATACAGGAAGTTGCTGGGGACTGAGCAGTGTAGATATGTGCGTGTGTGTATGGAAGAATCGATGGATGAATGGATAGGTGTATTTGTTACTTGCCAGATACAAACATGGCTTTGTGGACATAATAACTACAAAAAAGCATTATTACAACATTAACAGGCAAGGGCTGATTAGTCCTGTTCTTCAGTAAGACTAAGACTTTACTCTTCAGTAGTGATGTGTCATTTGTCCCATCGAGTGAGATCCGGCTCCCCACTTTTTTTCCTTTCGCTACTCAGCTCTCACTAGTGGCTCAGCTCTGCTCACGGCAGATCTTTGTTTTGATTGGCAGCATGGCGGCCTTGTGGCCAATCACATGTGAGGATATAGGATCGTATACCATTCTGTTAAAACAGAGAGGGCGGCAGACGCGAGTCAGGTGGAGAGTCTGTCTATCCCCTCAGTGAGTGAGTGAGACAGTAGACTAACTTAGACCAGATGTTACTGAGTTAGGTTCTGTTTCTGTTCTGTGGATTTGTTTGCAGTGTTAAATTAAAAGTTTGATTAAAATATTCAACAAAAGTAAGAATGCCTGCTTTTGTAACAGAACAAATACACAAAACTAGGCAATTATAAGGCTTCTTATAAAAACACTAAAGGCGAAAGGGTTTATCAACACACAAAGCATTCATTTTTGCCAAGTTAGGCTAAAATATGAGGCTACAGATGATAATAAACCTAAGAGCCGTTTGGGATCCGAAAGGACCGGCTCTTGTTTGGGAGCCGGGCCACAAGAGCCGGCTCTCTGAAAATCACTACTCTTCAGGACTCTATTGAGAAGGAAACTCATTCTGGAAGACTCTGAATTTAGGTTTTGCATACATATTCTTTGCTTTATGAATGTAAAACTTAACAATAATAAGCCGTTTGAGTTTCGTCACAAAAAGTATTAGTTGCGAATCCAAACCGCTGCCGTATGCAGCATGGATGTAAAACTCCGTTCAAAGTTTTAAAAGTGTTTCGGTGAGCAGATTTTTCAGAGTTCGGGTACTGCGCATGCGCCCCAGAACCAGACTTCCGCGAGCGATTTTCGTATTTCCGGGAGAAGAGTGCAGTGGGAGCTCGCACGGCGGATCAGAGACGGTATGATTAATATTGTTATTGTTATTATTATTATTATTATCCTGGTTATTTTAGTTCTGATTATTTTAGTCCTGGTTCTTTTTGTCCTGTAGATCGTAAACTGTTGAGGTAACTGTAGTTCTAAATCAGAGCCCTGTTGGAGAAGATGCTGTCTTTAGACTTCCTGGACGATGTTCGACGGATGAATAAGCGCCAGGTGAGCGAGTCTTCTCCACGTCATCTCATAGCCAGCGCGCGGGCCCACCTGCTCCTGCAGCCCCAGGTGTACAGGGAGGTTTCAGAGGGGTTTCACTCATCAACTAGGGCTTGAAGCTGGAGGGGTGGGCCTGCTGGGCTTCTCTGGCAGTAACGGGGAGGTTAACAGCTGGCTGCTGTTCACCTCTAATAAAAATACACCGTAGAGAAAGAAGTATTGGGACACAACTCTTAATTCTTGAATTAAGGTGGCCCGTTACTTCCAGTGACGGAAGCAATCTTAGTGATTTAGCATACCAGGACATTCTGGACAATGCCATGCTTCCAACTTTGTAGATACAGTTTGGGGAAGAACCTTTTCTGTTCCAGCATGACTGTGCCCCAGTGCACAAAGCAAGCTCCATAAAGACATGGTTTGGTGTGGAAGAATTTGACTGGCCTCTACAGAGCCCTGACCTCAACCCCACCCAGCACCTTTGGGATGAACAGGAACGGAGATTGTTAGCCAGGCCTTCTCGTCCAACGTCAGTGCCTGACCTCATAAATGCGCTACCGAATTAATGGGCACAATTTCCCTTGGAAACTCCATCCTTTTTTTCTTTTCTTTCTTGCTTTTTTTCTTGATTTTTCTTTTTTAGAAACTCCATCTTGTGGAAATCCTTCCAATGAAAATGGAAGCTGTTATAGCTGCAAAGGGAGGGAGCTAGTCCATGTCAAAGTCTGTATATTTGAATACAATGTAAAGTCCCTGTTAGTGTAATGGTCAGGCGTCCCAATACTTTTGTCCATATAGTGTAGTGTTGACAAAATAAAAAAATGCCATTGCTAAAGTTTTTGCATGTTTTGTATAACTTAAAATGTGTCAAACAACTGAATTTTCCTCTATTTACTGGATCTCATCTTTACACTGGAGAGAATTGTTAGTTTACATTGACTGTTCTTGACTAATATTTCCAATTTCAGCTTTATTATCAGGTGCTGAATTTTGGGATGATTGTGTCTTCAGCCTTGATGATTTGGAAAGGCTTAATGGTTGTAACTGGAAGTGAAAGCCCAATTGTAGTTGTTCTCAGGTAAGGACACTGCTCTAGCTAAATTATCATCGTTATGTTCTATATAGCTGCACTGTCCTTCTGACTGTGCTAATGACCAGATCATGCCCAATATCAAATACAGTGTACAAGTAGATTTTCTTAGTAAGAGGTTTCTATCTTGTGTGCCAGTAATAGACTTTTTATTGAAGTGGGGCATAGTGCTAGCATCAGGTATTGCAACTGATGAAATGTGTTTTGCTGCTTAAAGTTTTGTCCTTGTTGCAATACAGCGGGAGCATGGAGCCTGCTTTCTACAGAGGAGATCTCCTCTTCCTCACAAATCGTGTAGAGGATCCAATAAGAGTGGGAGAAATTGTGGTGTTCAGGATTGAGGGACGAGAAATTCCTATTGTGCACAGGGTGCTCAAAATTCATGAGAAGTGAGTAAAGTCTTAGAATTTTTTTTTATCCCAGAACATTTACAGCAAAAGAGCATCAACTGTAAATGTCAGTGTGTTCTGAAAACTGCTCCTGATGCATTTGGAGTACTTAAAGAAGGAATTCAATGGATTACTCCAAATTTCTACATAATTAAATTGTTAGAAAATAAAGTAATTCAGAGTTAAAAACAAATTTTACAAAGTCAGAGTTAGTTACAACCAGACATCTGAAGCTTTTTAATTGAAATGTATTAAACAGAATGGCTATAAATGTACTGCTTGATGTCTATGATATTGATTTATGATTTTTACAAAATCATTTTTGGGCCAAATCTATTTTCAAATAGGTCCAGGGCATAGAGAGGGTTAATGATTTGTATAAATATATTGTCATAATGTTTTGTTTTTTTGACATTTTATAAAGGAGAACAGTTAACAAATAACAGTGAGATACGATTCAACAAATGGTATCTCAAATTATGAATACAGTGATTTGTAAACAGTACAAAAGAACAGGTATTATTATGTTCTCTTTATCATGTGGTTGGCCAGTGTTTAAGTACTGATAATATCCATAAGTAATGTATTATGATGTAATTTATCACTTTTTTTTTTTACTTTGATGTACAGTTATTTTACTTTGATCAACATAATGTTAAAACAAGTAGGTTGACTGATTGTTTTGAATACCAGATTGAATTGCCACAGTAACCCAGATGAGAAATTTTCTTTTATTTTTTGCCTGATTTTTATTAGCCGTTTTTCTTTATCCGAAGCGGACTGTTGACCATTCTCTTGCTTCCAGAAATGTCAGAGAACTTGTCATAGCTCAATTATAGCCCCAAAATATAAACCACTTCTATAGGTTACATGGCGTGCCGCTGAAATTAAAAATGTAGTGGAATGTCTGGTGTAACAGTTTCTTAGTTTAGACCTCAGAGAAGAGTGCTCCTTTACATCCTAAGGTTGTTTCCCTGAGGTTTGCATTCTTATCTGTGGTACCCAAAATCATAAAACTCACAGTACAGTGTTAAGCAAATGTGCAAACAATAAAAAATAATTCACTTCTTGTATTTCTATTCTGTTGTCAATTGACTTTGAATCTCTAGAGGGCTCAGTTTTATTATATTTGTCTTTTTAGAGAAAATGGGGACATCAAGTTCTTGACAAAAGGTGATAATAACTCAGTAGATGACAGAGGCCTATATAAGCGAGGACAGCACTGGCTGGAGAAGAAAGATGTGGTGGGCAGAGCCAGAGGGTAAGTACCAATTTAGCTTTTCCTGATTGAGTTAACTGTCATTATTAGACATTTTTAATGACCATTTCAGCTGAAGCATTTGAGGTTTACCAATCTTAATCATTTCTCCCTCTGAAGGTTTGTGCCTTACATAGGAATTGTTACAATTTTGATGAATGATTACCCTAAGTTTAAGGTAAGCACTATCTGCATAAATAAATGATGTTTCATTGGTTAAGTGCAGTTTAATGTTAAATACACATTTTAACATTTTGATGGTGATGTCTTCTCTTTTTTTTGTAGTATGCTGTTCTATGTATGCTGGGACTGTTTGTTTTGGTACATAGAGAGTGAAGCTCCTTTACCAAGAACGACATGACAAGACAAACCACAGAGTGAAACCCTTTTGTGGGCCAGTTTTTTGCTAAAGTGTTAAATATACTTGTGGAAACCATGCACTTGTTAATATGGTTCAGTGCTATTTTCATTCTATAAAACTCAATGTTCCAGAGAGCGGTAAAATTTTCAACACAATTTTGTTAATTTTGTCATGCCATACCAAACAAATTTTGAAGTTAATCTCTGTCCTTCCTGTTATTGCACCATATGTTCCAATCTCTTAAACCTGTTTCAAAAGATCAGAATTTTGTATGGAATAAAAAATATGAACCAAATATTAACTTTTTTTATTTGCTAAAGGAATGGTTAGGCAAAAAAAATCAAATGTACATAATTTTCCACTATCCCAAAGTGTAGTGGATTTGCCAAGACATGTAGGAGTGGTTTCCCAGATAGGGTTTAAGCCTAGTCCTGCACTAAAAAAAATAGCATGGATGGAGATTTTCCATTGAAAGAGAAATATAGTCCTGGACTAGTCTTAATCCCTGTCTGGGAAACGGGGCTCTTGAGTTTAGAACCACAGCTCTGAGGCTAATGTAGCTAACAAACAACAGGAGCCAATAGTTATCTAAATTCTTTCAATAAAACACGGCAAATTTCTCTCAACATGTTCAAAAGTGGTCAGTGTGGTTTATGACTGTGAGATATGAAATATAAGGACTGGCACAAGGATCCCAAACATGTTGGTTGATTGTATACATCTAGTGTAAATGGAAAATTGAGTAATTTGCTTATGTGGATGTAGTTCCTACGACAATGACATGCTACCAATGTTAGAAAGTGCTTTTTAGCTCTTTTGGAGTAAACGGTAAGTGAGAATGCACATAAGAGTTACCACAACCCTTGCCATTCAAGTTGTAGCAAAATTAGGTTGAATATCAGACTCCCTCATAGCATTGCAGTGTTCAGTGCTCCTTGAGTTAATTCCTCATATTCTTGCCATGAGCGGAACAGTATTTGACAAAGCAAAGAAAACGCTTGCCTCGGTAGTGCTGTGCTCCTTCTGCCCCTGAATTTGAATGTGGTTTGAATGAAGCCAACTGGAGAAGCACTCGACTGGAAAAAACATTTTCCCCCAAAACAACCACACGCCAAAAATACCCCAAACCCAATTAGATGGGAAAAGGACATCATGGTGGCACCTATTTAGCATGGTTGTACAGTTCTACTAAATGGCTCATCAATTTCCTTAAAGCTGTTTTTGTGATTTTACTTTTAGCTCAGTGTGTTCTAATCTGATTTTCCAGCCTAGTAATGTTTGCCACAGCAATGCTCTCAGTATAATTCTACTTCTGAGCTTTGTAGGCTTGTTGCAGTGTTATTCCAAGCTGCTTGTGATTAAGGACTTCCCTGAACCTGTGTTTCAATCCACGAAACCCAACTGCTCACTCTGGGTCCCATGTGATCACTTGTTTTTTTCCCCTGGTTACTGAGGTGTCAGAGCTTATTTTCATATTGAATGCACACTACTGTGACAGGTAATGCTTGTGTTTAGTGTGAAGTGGTCTTGTATCATTTGTGATAATATAGCATTATGTTAAAGGAACTGTCATTTCAATGTATAGTCTTAGAGAAACACTTACTTGCTGTCTGTGGACCTCATGTTTATAAATGAAGGATTTATTCCACGCCTGACTGTGGGCTGGCTGGTTTGTGTATTCCCTGTGTATCACTATGTCATAAATAAACTAAGACTAAAGTTTGCTTAAAAATGTAAAATCTGAATACACATATACAATTTGTTAGTATTGTGTTCATAAGAAGAGTGTCCAGGGCTGCCAGTAATTATAAAAATGTGGACTTGTCAGATTTCTATTGTATTTTTTTTTATAGCCTTTTCAAACATATTTACCAAAAGTGCCAATATTGGTGGCACAGTGCAGTATCACTAGTGGTTTTTTAAGTGTATTTTTATATACTGTATAGATGCTGCAGGAAATTGCTTGAGCTCTCTGCATTTTACCCGTTCACTTGAGTGAAGCAGCTGGTGGAGGAGCAGTGTGTGGGGATGGTACCTTGCTCAAGGGTACCTCAGTGGTGCCACTGGAAGTCCTGGGGTTCGAACCCAGAACCTTCTGATTGCAGTCGCAACTCCCTAACCACCAGGTCACCACTTGTCTTGATGAAACCCATTTTTCCTGTAAAGACACCCAAGACCAAATCCACTGAAAATCTTATGATGGGGTGAGCTTGGGCTGAAAATTTTCCCATCCCATACCAGAGATGGGGACTCGAGTCTGAGACTCGGACTCGAGTCGCATTTATGTCACACAAACAGAGAGTTGGGACTTGACTTCAGACTTGCCCTCAGTGACTTGAGACTTGACTCAGACTTGGGCGTTGTGACTCGCGAGTCACAGTGTTCATTTCATGAAATTATTTATTTATATCTCACGCTGTTTCCAACGACCCGTCGTTCGCCATAATCCGGAGTT
>JBBIGA010000017.1:0-13854 GCA_037576975.1 Alestes dentex | reverse complement strand
CACACTGTCTGATAAAGAGTCTGATCACACACTCTACTCTTCACACACACTGTCTGATAAAGAGTCTGATCACACTCCACTCTTCACACACACTGCTCAGGGACCTAGTGATGGTATGCTGAAGGTAGGATTTGAACCCATGACCTTTTGGTCCAGAAGCAAGTATCCTACCCACTAGGCCACCACACTATTCTTCACACATACTGAACACACATTTACTTAAGGTTTATTCCAACAAGTGATAGGTGCCATAATCTGATGTCATTTCACTTCCACAACTGATTCTTGACATTAATGTTTATGAAGGTTTAATTCAGTTATCACAAAAGCCTTACATAGGCATCACACAGCCTTAAGAACATTGATTTTTGCTAAATTGTTGCCAATAATTGTTTGAAGTGTCTGATGATATAATTCGATATAGAAAAGTATTCTAAATAGAAGGATATTCACTGGTGGTCTCTGGCTTTTGGACCCCGCTGTATATACAGAGTAAGAGAAGGAGCTGGAGTGGTTATACATGTTGAAGGGAGGAAGACAAATAAAGTTGAGAGTAAGAGAAAAAAAAGAAGGGAGGGGGAAGTATACACAGCAGAGGGAGAGAAAAAGAGAAAGAAAGGGCAAGAGAGAGAAGAATAGGAAGGAGACTGAGAGAGAGGGAGCGAGAGAGAGGGAGAAAAAGGGTGGAACAGGAGCGAGAGAGCAAGAGAGAAATAGGAGAGAGGGGGAGAGAGAGAGAGAGAGAGGAACAGTTGCGAGGGAAGGAGAAAGGGGGGGTGCAGGAGAGATAAAGAGAGATAGAGAGAAAGGGAGAGCTGAACAGGAGAGAGTGAGAAAGAGAGTGGAACAGGAGAGAGAGTAAGAGAGAGACAGAGAGAAAGGGAGAGCTGAACAGGAGAGAGGGAGAAAGAGACAGAAACAGAAAAGAGGGAGGGAGAAAAAGGAAAAGGAGAAAAAGAAGAAGAATAGGAGAGAGGGAGAGAGAAAGGAACAGAAGAGAGAGAGAGAGAGAGAGAGAGAGAGAGAGAGAGAGAGAGAGAGAGATGGATGGTAGAGTGATGGAGTACAGATGGTTAAAGATGTCTTATCATTAGAGTTCATGCACCTGACAGTAAATTCAACCAATGACACACACACAGACATACACACACCTGAAGTTTCACTCATGTTCTCCAGAGACAGATGGACCTTACTAACGCAGCCTTGCTAAAGTAAACTTGGCGTTCTTCTATCAACTGTGAAAACGCTACTCAGTCACTTTTTGATTATTTAAAGTTTAAGGTCCGGCCATTTCGGCTTCTTTTGGGGGTTTGAGTCAGAGCTAAATCCCAAACATGCATAGTTCTAAAACTGTCCATCTTCAGCCAAATTCTTCAAGAGCAAAAAGCAGGAGACAGCAGATGCAGAGTGTGTGATTGTGGTGAAAAAGTGTGATCCTAGGACCAAGACTGGGAAATACTGAGCTAAGATCTGGATGGCTCCAGGCCTGGAAGGCCTCCGTGCTGCCTTGTTCCTCTCTCCAAGTCATCACAAAGGGGCTGGCTGGGGCTGAGGTCAGGGTTGGCTAGTTGTTTGAACTTGGATGTACTGGTTAGCGCTGTTGCCTTGCAGGGAGAAGGTCCTGGGTTCAGCTGGCCAGATGGCCAGTGTCCTTTCTGTGTTGTGTTTGCACGTTCTCCTTGCCATGGTTTTCCACTGCTAAACAGTCTGCAAACACTGCCTCTGGGTCTGACTCTGGGTGTCTGTCCTGTGATGGACTGTAATAGTGACCTGTCCATGGTGTTTCTCCACCTTTCACCCCATGACTGCTGGAATAGGTTCCAGCACTACCTGCGACCCTGGTTGGGATGAGTGGCTCAGGTAATGTCATCTCTTCCTGGAAACCTTCCTACATCTGCATTAACAATACTAGAAGTGAGCGTAAAAAAGAGCAAGGTACCGTCCCCACACACTGCTCCCCGGGCGCCCCTCGTTGGTGGCAGCCCCCTGCTTCACCTGGTGAATGGGTTTAATTCAGAGAGAGAAGTTAACATTGTATGCTGTGTTCATGCGTGACTATAAGGGGCCAATTTCCTTTATCCAGAGCGACTTACAATCATTAGTTACAGCATCTGAGGGTCCTGCAACTCCTCAGGAGTACTCCTCCAGGCTTCTTGAAGGACATTCCAAAGCTCTTATTTGGATGTTGGCTGCTTTCTGTTCCATTCTCTTTTGAGATCTGGACTTTGGGGATGCCAGTCTATGACCGACTGTTCCATTGTGTTGTTTTCTATAAAGATGCTTTGTATTGTCATGCTGAAAAATAAAGTTGTTGCAAATCTAACGCTTTCTAGATGATTTTGGTATTGCTTCCCCAGTTGGGCCACGTTGGGTTGAGTTGGGTCAGCCTTCAAAGCTCAAGGGATTGAAGTACTGCTCTGTTCAGATTGCGTGTGCGGGCCTCTGATCAAACATGCTTTGATTTGTGCTTTACTCACACTGCTCATGTTTTTAGGGGCCATTAACAGGAAAAGCGGTGTCAGGGAGCAGCATACCCTGCCGAACGTCAGTGCCAGGAGAATGCCAGCTATTCTGCTGGATCGCAGGTTTGATGGCAGGGCTGCGTGCACAGTGAAGCTGTAGCCCCCCAGGCAAATGCACAGGGGCAGGGATCAAAGGCAGTGTGTGTGTGTGTGTGTGTGTGTGTGTGTGTGTGTCAGGATGGGAGGTTTGGATTTCCCCTCATGTGTGTGGATCTCTGGGAAGATGACAGGATGTTCGTACTCTGTAATGATGACAGTGAGACACATTTCCCCTCCAAAATAAAAAAGTCTGCAGAAGAAAAGAAGAAACAAAGACGAAGAGAAAGAGACAGAGAGAGAGAGAGACAGAGAGAGAGAGAGAGAGAGAGAGAGAGAGACCTGAGGATTTTAAAGGCTACAGATATTTTTTCCAAGCCTGTACAATAAAGGAATTAAGAGAGCCATAGTTACTTTTAATGATTACATATAGCAGTTAATCACTGATTTATGAATTGTTGATTAACGGATTTATATTCTTCTTTTTTCCCCCAAATTTTTGTCCATGAACTCGGCCAGCAGTTTTTGAGATTTCAACACTGTTCTGACTCTGAATTCCTTGTTTAGACAGGAATTTTTTCCCATTGAAGTGAATAGTGAGGCCCCATTTACATCAGAATGATACTAATACACCATCAGCACTCTATCAACAACACAGTATCCACTTAGAGGCATCCTGGACTGCCATAGAGTAGACAGAGAAACACCCTATAGACCACCTTGAACACCCTAGCGTCTAACTAGAAAAATTCTATCAACACCCTAAAACACCCTAAAACACTCTAAACAACCCTAAACCAGACTACACAACACTAAACCACCCTAAAACATTTTTAACACCTTAATTTTTCCTTATACTACCCTTAACCCATAACAACACCCTTAAACTAGACTAAATCTCACATACCCTCCCTAAACCTCCCTAAAACACTCTAAAACATCTTAAACCACCCAAAACAAGTCTGAATCACCGTAACCCTCCCTAACCCTCCTAAAACCTTTTAGCTTGTTAGCTGTCTTTTGGTTTGTTAAACACAGTATCCACTTAGAGGCATCCTGGAGTGCCATAGTGTAGACCGAGAAACACCCTATAGACCACCTTGAACACCCTAGCGTCTAACTAGAAAAATTCTATCAACTGCCTGGAATACCAAAGCATCCATCTTGAACCACCTGATCACTCACCTGGAACACAATAGCATCTACCTAGAAACACTCTAACAACCACCTGCAACACCACAGCATCCACCTAGCATCCACCTTATCAAGTTATACAATTTTAGTAATACAACAGCACGCTTGAAACTATGTAATTAATAAATGTATTTATTAACATACAGATTGCTTTGTGGGTGATAATTTATCGTGTTGTTAGGAAATACTCTTGAATATTTCTTATACATATTCTTATATATACACTACCCACAAAAAGTTAGGGATATTTGGCTTTCGGGTGAAATGTCAGGATGATCCTAAAATGCACTATAACCTTTACAGGTGAACTTAATGTGACCTTCCCTTAAACGTTTGAATGCACATTTCCAACTGTTCAACGTTTCAGTACTTTTTACACAACTTGCTGTTCTCTGACAAGGAGCTTAACGGCAAAATTCACAACAGGTGTTTGATCCATGAATCGACCAATAAATTTCCTGGTTCAGTCAGAATTAGTATTTAAACAGTCACGACACCCAACAACAGTACCTCGCCATCGCAAGGCTTCAAACAGGATGTTCTCAGACGGAAGTGGCCACTGAGCTTAAAGTGTCACAGAGTGTAATCAGCAATATAGAAACAGAGGGACTGGAAGAGTCACAGAAAGGCATAGAAGTGGATATCCTTTGGCCACATCCCACACTGATGACCACTTCATTGTGAACAGTGCCCTGCAGGACCGGAAGATGAAGGCCACTCAACTCCAGGCACATTTAAGGGAGGTGAGAGGCGTCCAAGTGTCACATCAGACCACTCAAAACCTTTTACGTTCACGTTTCACGTTGAGCAGTAATGATGGTCGCCAGCGATGTTGGAGACGTGAAGGACAGCGCTATGCATCAGCCACTGTTGTCACCAGACAAGCCTTTGGTGGTTGTGGTGTTACAGTGTGGGCAGGTGTGTCTAGTCCATACAGAACTGCCCTAAACTTGGTGCAGTGCTACAGTGACCAGCCCATCCTACCTGAATAACATCATTAATCCAGTCACCGTGCCCCTGCATGAACAACACAGGCCTAATTCATCTTCATGGATGACAACGCTCCAGCTCATCGAGGTCGCATCATTAGGGAACGGCTGCTGGAGACTGGGGTACCTCGAATGGAGCAGCTGCACTTTCTCCAGACCATAGAAAACCTATGGGATCAGCTGAGTCGCCCTGCAGAGGCACGTAACTCTGTACCCCAGAACCTCAATGACCTGAGGGCTGCCTTTAAAGAGGAGTGGGATGCCTCTCAGCAGCCAATAAGACGACTTGTGAGCAGCATGAGACGTCGTTGTGGTTAAAAAAATGCCTAAGAATGCCAATTTTTATAGTGTAAATCCCAAATATGCCCCAAATATGCTCCTAAAACAAATCAATTTCATTTTAAACTCATAAGCCTTAAAGAAAATGCAGAGGTAACCCCATATCCGTACTGTACAGTTCACACTGAACTCCTGCAGTGCTAGAATGTGAATACCGATGTTAACCCTGTATAGACTGTACTGTAATTAATGCACGGGCATTTTCTTTGGTATGCACTGTTGTTTTCTTTTGTATAAGCAGGTAAATACAGTAATAAATGAATTTAATTTACAGTATTAAAAATACAGGGCTTCAAGAAGAACTAAGTGAAAAACACGAGAACACTCGAGAGGCTCCACGGGGGAAATTCTGGACTGCAGTGTCACAAAGCAGCAGCCAATCAGCAGCAAAGAGAAACAAATAACGCTCTCAGATTGGCTTCTTTCAAACCTCCCACCTTTCTACAGTACATGTAGAACTAATATAAATATGTAGAATAAAGTAGTATACTTTTTAATGCAAATGTTTACTTCCCTCAAGTTTTATTACATATTCCATTCTCTCACTCTGCACCACCTGTATGTGTGTGTGTGTGTGTGTGTTGGTGACCCCATGTGCAGGTGTTGGATTACATCACCCTAATCAAGCTGAGGTATGTGTTTCCTTTCTGCGGTCAAAGGCCAAAGGTCCTTGCTGGGGGGAGACAGATGTGTCCCTCATGCAGAGATGAGAAGAAGGTCTGAGGTGCTAGAGGGCAGGAAGGTCCAAGTGGACAATGAGGAGATGGCAGGAGCAGGAGCGAGGTTTAAAGAGTGCTGTGGGTTTTTTCACTGTATTAGCTCATGTAGTGTCACACGTTTGCGCCGCCTGACTACTTTACATTAAAGTGTACCATTACACCGGCGTGATCTACAACATTTAACACTGAACATTCTAACACATTCTAACTGCTGACCAACACTACAGGTTAATGGAGATTCAGGATTACAGCCGATACACTGTCATCTTTACACTCAAAGTGTTATATTTCGACTTTTATACATCTGACAGTCAGTCAATAACTAAATCACACTAAACTTGGGCTGCATCCAAACAGATGACACATCTCACTGATGATGAGATGTTTCTGAAGTTAACATCTTTATTGAAAAAAATGGATACATTTACAACATCAAAGCAATGTCAGGTGGTCGCTGTCTGTATCACTACTGGTCTGAAACTGCTGCTCCAAAACTGCAGCTCTGTAGTCAGATGGCGCAACAGGAATGAATACAAGAACAATTCACCAAAGTAACGTTTATTGAACAAGGATTATATTATTATAATCCATGCAGTAACATTTACTGACTCCAAAAAACACTACTATTAAATATTAATACAGTTAGTTTTTGATTGTAAATTGGAAGTTTCTGTCAATGTTTAGACCTAAAATTAACAAACCTCTCTATTTTTATTCTTAGATACTACAGTGAAATTTTATTCTTATATATACTTTTAAAGACTTTGGCAAATTGTAGCACTTATAGTTACAAAATATACAACATGTACAGTAAAATAATAAAAAAAGTATTATTTATTACATCTGATTACTTCAAAATTGTATTGTCATATTAACAAACATTTGCTATTAAAATATTATTAGCATTAATAACACTTGATCTTGACAAGAATCTCTAGCTCCCGATTATTTATTTATTTATTTATTTGTTTGTTTGTTTATTTGTTTTTGTTTTTTAAATATTTTCATTTATTAATTTGTATTTATTAGTTTATTTCTTTATTGTCTGTTGTCTGTTAGAGGGCGAAAACTGTCGAAGCGAACTGGCAGCGCTTTGTGTTCATTACGCGCAAATTAACCGAACCGTACCGCGGACTTTAAGCGAACCGGACTGAGACTACCTCCCGATGTGGTCTCAGTTCTGTTCGTTTCAGTGTGAAAACACCCTAAAACACTCTAAACAACCTTAAACCAGACTACACAACACTAAACCACCCTAAAACATTTTTAACACCTTAATTTTTCCTTATACTACCCTTAACCCATAACAACACCCTTAAACTAGACTAAACCACTTTAAATCTCACATAACCTCCCTAAACCTCCCTAAAACACTCTAAAACATCCTAAACCACCCAAAACAAGTCTGAATCACCGTAACCCTTCCTAACCCTCCCTAACCCTCCTAAAACCTTTTAGCTTGTTAGCTGTCTTTTAGTTTGTTAATCACCTTTTAACCTGACCACTGTCTTTTAACCTGTTTGCTATCTTTTAGCCTGTTAACTAACGCTTAGCCTGTTCGGTACCATTTAACTTGTTTGCTAACTTTTAGCCTGTTTGCTAACTTTTAGCCTGATAGCTGTCTTTTAGCCTGTTGGCCATCTAAAACTTGTTAGTTATCTTTTAGACTGTTAGCTATCTTTTAGCCTGTTGTGCTGGTCATCCACTTTCATTAAATCTCAAAACTAGCATGGCTATTACTTATGTTAGCTAACTGGTATGTTAGTTCTGTAAGCTAGCTAGCCCAGGACAGAGGCAGTGTGGAAGAGAAGCTAACATGTGTACATGCATGTTTTAGCTAATCACTGATTCGCAAAATCCGAGATTTATCTTTTAGTCTTTTATCTCTTGTTTAGCCTGCTTGGATTTTTTAAATCTTTTTTGCCTGTTAACTGTCTTTTAGCCTGTTAGCCCATCTTCTAACCTGTTAGCTGTCTTTTAGTTCGTTAGCTCATATCAGCCTGTGTGTGGCCCTGTTAAAAAAACACCAGCAAAGGCCTCAGTGTGTGTGTGTGCGCATGCATGTGTGTATGCGAGAGAGAGAGAGAGAGTACAAATGGGTCATTGTGAAGCGGGATGTATTGATGTTTATTTGTGTTGCTGGGTTCTTTGATGGGCGGGGGCGGGGGTAGACGCCATGTCCTTGGAACTCATTAAGCATTTTATTTTTATCTTATTCTTAGCAGCCGTTAGCGTGACAGTGGGCTGGCACTAACATTCTGTTGGAGAACAGGATAAATAAACTGCAGGAAATCCTCAAATGTTGGAGATCTTTTGTTCTTGCTAAGAAACAAAGCTTTTATTGGAAGTTTTGAAAGGCAAGGCGCAGAACATCTTTCTCATAACTTAACATGTCAGAAAAGGGGGAATCAGGCATCTGTTCTACTGTACTGCTTGCAAATTATTATCAGTACAGTCTGTGATGTATCCAGAACCTACTGAAACCTGGTCATATGATTGCTCTATAGACAGTGATGTCTCTAGAACTGACTGAAACCTGGTTACACTATTACTCTGTAGTACTGTATGTGATGCATCTAGAACTAACTGAAACATTTGTATGTCAGTAATGTAATGTAACCAGACTTTAGTCGTTTCTATTGTTTCAGTACAGTACAGTTCTACAGTCTGGCAGTGACATATGTAGAATGGACCGAAATCTGCTTATACTACAGCTCTACAGGTAGTGATGTATCTGGAACTAAACAGAAACCTCCTTACACTATGGTTCTACAGTCAGCAGACCACCAACACCTGTTAGTTACAAATGTAGAACTGACTAAAACCAGCTTCCACTGAGGGTCTACAGTCAGCGACATATCTAGAACCTCCAGAAGGTCTTTTTTCCTCACAGAATTGGTACCAGTGTAAATCAGAAGGTGATTGGCTGATCCCTCTTCCTAATGCTGCTGGAGGTTAATCTGACCTGTAAGGACTTCAGTCCAGCTTCTAAAGGACTGACCAGTGTGAGAGCTTGTGTGGCTGAATCTGTCAAGATCTGTCAAGGGAATCATCCTGATTTGACTTTTTTCTTTTCAAGATTTTAACCCGTTGGTTTCCAGTGAAATCAGAGCTTTACTGCAACACAAATATGATTCTAATTAATAAAAAATGACAGTGTTCTTTGTAGGACTGAGAGGTTCTCTGGGCTCTTCACTGAATGAAAGCATGTTATATTTTGTGTGTGTGTGTGTGTGTGTGTGTGTGGCAAGAGAGTGTTAACAGAAGACTTATACAACAAAGTAACTGATTAACCAAACTATGAGAACATGAGAACATCTCTCAATATGGGTTTGTGTGTGTGTGTGTGTGTGTGTGTTCCACTGCTGTGTTAGATTCAGGGCCTTTCTTGCTGACTCAGTGATTTCCCCTATCACACCTGTAATGTTTAACTATATGAGGCAACATCACAGTGTGTATGTGTGTGCGCTAGAAAAAGATAACAGAGGGTTGTACATTAAAAGCAGTTAAAAAGACTACTTCCTTCCTGATGTTGACCTGTCACACACACACATACACACACACACACACACACACACACACACACACACACACACACACACACACACATACTCACGCACTGTGATGATTTAGCAAAATATTCCTTCTGTTTCAGCAACACAATTACAATCAGATCTGATGAGAGAGAGAGTGAGAGAGAAAGAAAGTAAGAAAGAAAGAAAGTGTGAGATTGAGAAACAAAGAGAAAGAGGGAAAAAGAATGAAAATAAGATGGTGTGAAAATCAAAAGTGAAAGAAAGAGAGAGCCAGATATAAAGAGATAAAGAAGAGCAAAGGAAATAGCGTGTGCAAAGGTGGCAGAAAGAGTGAGAAAAGAAAGAATGAAAGAAAAGACAGTATGAGAAAAAAAGAGAGGGGAATAAAAGAAAGAGACTTGATGTACATAAAGAGAATGAGAGAAAATAAGAGAGAAATAGAGAAAGAAGGAGAGCCAGGAAACAAAGACAAGAAAAAGAGAGAAGAAAAAGAGCGAATGAGCATAGGCGAGAGATACCGAATTCCCTGAACAGGTTTAGACATTCAGTGCATAGCGTCACGTGGTCGCACCACCTGACTATTTTCCATTGAAGTGTACATCTGACAGTCAATCAGTAACTAAATCACACTAAATGAAGAAACAGACTCACTGTTTGACACAGTAAAATAAATCTTGTCAGTTCATGCAACTATTGTACCACCTGACACACGTCAAAACAGCACTGGCAAATGACCCTACCAAATGACACCAGTATCGAGGTGAACATCATTTCACTGACGAGGAGACATTTAGAAAATCTGTTTTTAGAAAGGATACATTGATAACATCAAAGAAACTGCAGTACAGTAAACCCCCACTTTAACATGGATCAGCAGTTGCGGTTTCAGTCCAACGCAGATTTAATCATTGTTCGCTGAAACCCGCCCACTAATGCGGAAACTGCAGATATCCTCCACATTTTTTTTTCTTGTGTGACATCTAGACATCGGCCGCCACGCCCCGCAGCGTCAGATGAACCACAGCCACCGCGTATATGTGTGTGTCTGGTGTGTGTGCAAGGACGCTTGCTGGTTTGCTAAGCACCACGGGCCAAACATAAACCCTGCACGAGGACGAGGGGGCGTGGCAGACGAGGCCCGGGCGTCACAGCTTTTTGTGGCAATATATACATTTTCATACATTTAAGTGCTAAATTATTAAGAAAAATGGGATGGTGAAATTCCTGAACTCAGGGGCGGGACGTTTGAAAGTAGCCAATCCGAGAATGCTATTTATTTTTCCTTTCTGCTGATTGGCTGATGTCCTTTGCCGCATCCCTCGCTGTACTCAGAAGCAGGAGGTTTGAAAGTAGCCAATCCGATAACACTATTTATTTCTCTTTGCTGCTGATTGGCTGCTGCCCTTTGATACTCGGCAGTCCAGAATTTCCCCCGTGGAGCGTCTCGAGTGTTCTCGTGTTTTTCGTTTTATTCTTCTCAATGCCTTGTATTATTATTACTGTAAATTAAATTAATTTAGTACTGTATTTACCTGCTTATACAAAAGAAAACGACAGCGCAAGAAAATGCGTGTGCATGAATTACAGTACAGTCTATACACGGGTAACATCGGTATTTACTAGGGATGGGAATCAATAAGAAATGATTGATGTCAATGCCATTATCGATTCTTCTTATCGATCCGATTCCTTATCGATTCCATTATCGATTCCTAAAGTGTTACAGGATGAGCCTGTTGCCTTAAGAAACTTTGCATTCTGGGTAATTGAGCCTCTAGGGAGGCTGGGAGATGTAGTCTTTCAGGGAGTGTTTGGAGTTTTCCATGGCTGCTCTGTTTGTGAGTGATTCTCCCCACTCTAATGTTCTTTTTGGAGACAGTAAATAAATGCAGACCCTGATTCCCAAAATTGTCTCATTTTTTGATCTGCTCCGTGGCCGAGAGTAACAAGCTAACGAGAAGGCAACAACAGTATAAAATAAATATTTTTTAACTGATCATAATTTTATGGACAGGTAATAAGATATGGTTAGCTACATATTTACATTAAAAGAGGTAGTCAAAGGCCATTTTTTTAGAATGGGTTTACCTTTACATTTTCGTTCAGGGTAATGTATTAAGCTGAGTTTAAAATGAAATTAAAGTGTTCTGGGAATGTATTTGGGGGCATATTTAGGATTTACACTATAAAAATAGGCATTTGGGGCATTTTTTTCCCACATCACAACAACAGTATACATGGGTGCTCTTGGAACGTAACCAGGGGTTTACAGTACTGTGGTCAGACGATGCAACCAGAGCAAATATGAAAAGAAGTGACAGCACAAAGTAAAAGTGGATTGTTGGTGCTCAAGCAAAACAAAAAACTATGCAGCAACTTGTAGAACTGTAAAAAGCTCCCGCACAGAAGGGTTAAATCTGATAATACAGTGTCAGATGAACCACAGCCACCGTGTACATGTGTGTGTCCGGTGTGTTGAGAAGAGCACACCCACATAGAAGAGGTCACATGCTCCAAAATAAGAATGTTTGTTATGGATTTCTGAGCACCAGACAATAGTGGGAAAAGCTCAGAGTCACCATGGCGATCGGTACAGTCTGTGTGAAAACGGTCGGTCCAGACACATGGTGCCACTTTGGTGGTTTGTGACTGACACACATGCACACACACAGACACTGAGAGGAGCGTACCACATTGTAAGAGATTTACATTCATCATGAGAATTCTAAACTATGAAACTAGAGGCAGACGTGCTGTTCCATTCATCAGCACTGTGAACGGTTCTCTCTCACAGGAATGTGATGTCATTCATTCACTCCAACACAAATACATTTGTATTCAATATCGACCCCCAGTGAAGTTCCGTGTGTCTCTGAGTGTTCATATGGATGTTGATGAGAGTAAAATAATGGCAAAATTTGGGCTATCCCAAATTAGATGGCGTAAAGATGGCAGAGCGCTTAGCTCGCAGTGGCCTCTCCAGGTCCAACCCTTTGGTGTTTTTCTCCAGTCTCCACATCAAAAGGTCCACAACATATGCATCCAAATAGCTGGTAAGCATGTATACGACAGCCAGACCTGCTCCAGATAAGAGAAAAGCCTGTAGCTTACACAGCGTGGACCACAGCGACCATGATGCTAACCTTAGCCACAAAGCAAGGCTTTGTGTTTACATCAACTTGGACTGGTGTGTGAATGCTGTGCTGATCTCGAGCTACTGCTCACTGCTGCTGGAGTGTATGTCTGTTAAATGTAGGCCATTTTATCTACCGAGGGCATTCACCACCGTGCTTATAGTCGCAGTTTACATCCCATCCAGAGCTAACACAAACAACGCGCTGCCAGAACTGTACAGAGCCATCAGCCAGCTCCAAAGGACTTATCATAATCGCTGGTGATTTTAATCATGCAAATCTCAAAGCAGTTCTTCCCAAATTCTACCAATACGTGGACTTTCCAACTAGGGGTGCGAACACACTGGACTGTGTTTACACAAACATCCCCGTTCCACACTGAGCCCCGCCCCCACTTCAGATTCCCTGATCACGTGTCCATCACGTCTATCCGAGCCTACAGACCGCCTGTCAGACGTGCCAAGTCCGTCCAGAAGCAGACAAAGATCTGGTCCCCAGGAGCCATCTCTGCTCTTCTGGACAGTTTTGAGCACTCTGACTGGGACATGTTCAAGGAGGCTGCAACCTACAGCGGCTCTACAAACCTGGAGGAGTACACAGCATCGGTCACTGGCTACATCAGTACGTGCATCGATGATGTTACAGTCTCCAAGAACATCGCCACAAGCTCCAACTAGAAGCTGTGGATGACTGCAGAGGTGTGCACGCTGCTGATCAGGTGACAAGGCTGCCGTGAGAACAGCAAGGGCCAACATGTCCAGGGCCATCAGAGCAGCTAAGCGCCCATGCCAAGAATATCCACAGTCATTTCAAGGACACTGGGGATGTACGGCACATGTGGCAGGGCATCCAGGCCATCACTAACAACAGGGCATCTCCACCTGTCTGTGATGGTGAGGCCTCCCTTCCAGACACACTGAAAAACTTCTATGCACGGTTTGAAGCAGAAAACAACAGAGGAAGTCCATCCCACCTCCCAACGACCAGGTGCTCTGTCTGACTGTGGCTGATGTGGGAAAAACTCTGCTTAGAGTCAACCCACGGAAAGCTGCTGGACCTGACAACATTCCTGGTTGTGTGCTCAGAGGATGTGCAGAACAGCTGGCAGATGCTTTCACAAACATCTTCAACATCTCTCTGAGCACCACTGTCATCCCATTGTGCTTCAAAACCACCACCGTCATCCTCGTGCCAAAGAAGTCATCAGTGTCCTGCCTCAATGACTATCGTCCTGCCGCACTCACACCCATCATCATGAAGTACTTCATGAGGCTCGTCATGAGGCACATCAAGTCAAAACTGCCACCCTCACTGGACCCCCTGCAGTTCGCATATCGTCCCAACCGTTCTACAGATGATGCCATCAACACCACCCTTCATCTGGC
>JBBIGA010000016.1:19230027-19250148 GCA_037576975.1 Alestes dentex | reverse complement strand
CAGACCCCTCCATGATTTCTAAGTGGGAGAACTTGCAAAATTGCAGGGTGTTCAAATACTTATGTTCCTCACTGTAAATATCGACTTTCTACTTCTTAAAGCCATGTGAATTTTGCAGATTCATACTCTGTACATATGAGACGTTTTTTACACAAAGGTTTTACATTAAAAATGTAAATGGCTGCAGTCGAAAAACTGATTGATGCTTCCTTTCCTGCATGCCTTTTTTATACCTGACCTGTAGCCCATGGCCTCACTAAATGCATTAGTGACGCTGACTAGTATGAGGATCCACTACACTACCAGATCACTCAAAATCAAGAACAGTAGATGAGGCTCCAAGCTGCAGCAGACCCTCAGACTCCACCATGCACATCACTCACATGCAGTGCTGCAGAGCTCCTGTAAATTTACATTTACGGCATTTATCAGACGCTTTTATCCAAAGCAACTTCCATTCCCTAACTACAGAGTTGAGCAACTTGGGGCTAAGGGTCTTGCTCAGGGACCCAGTGGTGGTAAGCTGAGGGCAGGATTCGAACCCATGACCTCTTGGTCCAGAGGCAAGTATCCTACCCACTGAGCTACCACCACCAATCAGTGTATCTGCTCACGCTGTTTATTCAAACATGACTAAACATTTTTCCATGTGCCAGCATTCCACTGTGAGACACTGACACTAACAACTCAGTGCTTCGTGTAAATGAAGTAAAATTAGCACTGGATTTTCAGCAGATCAGAATCATAGAATCACTAGGCTTACATATGTGAGATAATTCATCAACTTGCCATGCCGTCAAACCGGCCTTTTATCGTAAACTTTGTACTGACAATTTCTCATAAATAAATGAAATGTGCTGTCTTTAAGGGCCTTAACGACAATTCCAAGTAACACAACATATTGCTATTGTAAGGACTGGGACAGAATTAGAGGTGATGGCCCAGCCAGAGGCTCCCAGACAGCCATCTGCAGATCACAGCTCCAGGCCCCTAGGGTGGAGATCTAGTTCACCAGAATAGTAGACGTCCTGGTACTATATATAGGCCTGCAGGACTATCCACCAGTGCGAAGTATACTACCCCTGTCTAGTTACTGAGCATTCTCCCTTGGATTTTGGACTGTGTTTTTCCCTTGTGCTTCTTTGACCCGTTTCTGGACTTTGGATTAACCTTTTTGCTTTCTGGACTTACTTTGGTTGGCTATTGACTGAATTTCTGGTTTTGGACTCTTTGCTATGTTTTTGGATTTTTGCATTCTGGTTTCGTGGACTTTGTGTTTCATTAAAACTTTCCATTTTTTATTCTGCATTTAGGTCCTTTTCTGTGATCGTTACAGCTATTTAGTAAATACACAAGTATTTGAAGATTTTTTCATAATGGCAGTCCCTTTTAATAAAAAGTAGAAGTAAAATCAATCATTACTCAGAAAATGTAAATGAAAAGCTAAGTGTCTTCACGCAGTGTGAACTGAAAAAATGCAAATGCACAGGACAGTAACCAAGGCGGCACTCGTGCGTGGCAGCGTGTTGAATGTTGCTCTCCACAGACTTGTTCATCTTGTTCATGTACTCCCTAAATACCTGTGATCGACAAATACTCCTAAAAATGATCTCCTGCCCCACCACAGTTGGTAACGTGCTCAGATGGTACAGTGCTGGACACCAGAGGCAGAGGAAGGACTACAGCACTGCTTGTTCAGAAACTCTTCTGACCTGGTGGTCACAGACTACATTAAGAA
The DNA here is from genome assembly GCA_037576975.1 of Alestes dentex. Classification (NCBI taxonomy): domain Eukaryota; kingdom Metazoa; phylum Chordata; class Actinopteri; order Characiformes; family Alestidae; genus Alestes; species Alestes dentex. Next base: position 19,248,410 of record JBBIGA010000016.1, on the reverse strand, counting down.
CTGTGTGAATGAATGTATACCAAACAAAACAGTCCTTCATTTCCCAACCAGAAACTGTGGATTAATCTAGAAATCTGGCACAGGATCTGCGACCGCACACATGAGATTCAGACCGGAGACTTGCACGTATAAAAAAAAATGCAAGTATGATCTCCGGGAAGCCATTACTCTGATGCGTAACTCCAGCACTCCACAGGGTGGTGTTCTGAGCCCACTGCTGTGCTCCCTGTTTATGCATGACTGCGTAGCTTGATACAGCTCCAACACCATCATGAAGTTTGCTGATGACACCATCATTGTGGGCCTGATCACCAACAGTGTTTACATGGCCTACAGGGAGGAGATGAGGCTCCTGACAGAGGGGTGTCAGGACAGCAACTTTCTTTTTTTTTTATTCAGCAAAACTAAGTAGCTGGTCATCGATTTTAGGACACAAGATGCAGTTCGTGCCCTCATCTACATCAGAGGTGATGCTGTGGAGAGGATCAGAGGCTTTAAATTCCTTGGGGTCATCATCAGTTTTAACCTCAAGTGGACAGAACAGGAGCTACTACTAAAAAAGTCCCACCAATTCCATCACTTTCTCAAGCGTCTGTGGAAAGCCTGGATGTCCACTACAGTTTCTACAGGTGTGCTGGGGAGTCCATCCTCATAAGGTGTGTTACATCCTGGTATGGTAGCTGCTCTGCTCAGGTCAAGAAGCCTCTGCAAAGGGTGAAAACTGCTTTGAAGATCATCAGATCATGCTTTCATCTATCCAGGACATTTACACCATGCGCTGCCTCAGAAATACAAAGCGCATCATGAAGGACTTAATGGTCTCCCGCAATGAAGCTTTTCTCCTTTCAGCTCTCCAGTATGCGGCTCAGCGCTCTGTGCACACACACCACAGGATTCAGCTTCTACCCACTGATATAAGACTGTTCAACACACTACGTGCAATGTTACTGCTAAATTATACATTGTCATATTACATCTATTTGATCTCTCCCATGCTCAGCAGTCTGCACTGTCACTTTAATGTTTCAGTACTAATTCTGTATATTGCAAACTTTGCCCACTGTGGCACTTTATATTGCTACCGTGCCTTGTCAGGCTTATACATCACTTATTACCTCATGGTGATTGTTGTATTATATGTTGCCATTTGTTTTTTTATTGTAATGCTAATTGTGCCCTTACTTTGTGCATATGACAAAGAACATTTAATCTTGAATCTTAAAGCAATGCTGAACTGAAAATAAATGTCCTCTTTCTCCAGGGTGGGCTAAGAATGTGTTGAGAGCAATTGAGGGCATACAGAATAAATCTGGTTGGTACCACTGTTATTACCAATATGTTCATTTTCATGATCTCTGTTCATTGATGATCTTTGTTATAAGAAAAGATTAAAGTGGTTAACGCATTCTCTTCCAACAGAGGAAATCTATACGGAAGTAATAGATTCAAGCCTTCATTGTGCTCAATACCTTGGTCATCGGAACAGGAGGCAGATCATAGGTAAAATCATTACACATCACACTAGAGTATGTGGCTCACATCAAACACACCAGTCACTAAACATTTGATGTGTTTCTTGCAGAGTGTTTTTTTGAGGATCTGCTGGAAAAAGCAGAACCGCACATCAACAGCTTCTCACTGCTCCTTGGAATATCAGAACCAGGTTCCCAGTTTCTGTATTTGGAATTTTCTGTGAAAAGTATTTTGTAATAATAATAACTTACACAGTGTAGATTTAAATTTGAGAGAAAAAGCATTTTTATTCAGATGTTTTATGCAATACACTATCTGGGTATTGGGATACCTGATCATTACACCAGCAGGGACATTGCCTTCAAATATATAAACTTTAGTGTTGAGTCAGCGCTGACTCTTTACTCCTCACCTGAAGTACCGATATGCCCCTTCCCCTAAGAAAGTGAATGTAGTGTATTTTTAAATCCTGTTCAAGGTAACAGCTCTTTTCATATGTTTTCTGTCTAAGGTTTGGCAATGTGCTGGGTGAAGAAAGGCTGCAGATCAATCAACTTCTGCTATGACCAAATGGATGAGCACTTCCACACTATGTTAGGTGAGGGCTTTTGTTCACTCTACATTATTACTTACTCTCACTCTCAATCAATTCACTTTTCTTTCCCTCTCCTGTTCATTAACAGAAGACAATGTGACAAGAGAGCTGTACCATAAAAAGGGTATTGCGGTCTTAGTTTTAAATTCACCCTTAACTTTTACTAATTTTTATTTTAAAAACAACATTTTCCTGATGTTCTTTCGTGTGTGCTTCAGAATACATGAGGTGTTTCCTGAGGACATTCGAGGACAGGACATGCTTCCAGATGTACACACGGGCATTTGGTAAATTAAAGCTCAGATATTAATTTTTGTTAGGAAATGAACAACAGTTAGGCTCCATCTGACTGTTGTACTGTTTTTTTTTTTCTTAAAAGGTTCTACTCCAGCTTTGCTAACCCAGACAAAAGGTGGGTATGTTTTGAATTTTCCTCTAGGCAGTATGCAACAATTTAAAGCTGGTTTTACAACTCTCATGCAACTTTACTTGCTTGAAGCCTAAATGAAATTAAATTGCACTTGGGTTGTATAACCCACTTGAAACTCAGCCATACATTTTGACATATATCAGGTGTTGTGACTGCATGCACTCCGCAGATAGTGTTATTAGAAGTACACTACATTAGCGTTAATATCATAATGCTGTGAAAAAGATACTACTTAAGCAAGACAGGCTCCCTGGGGACAGGCTCCCTCTTTTCACACAGTTCATCAGAGTTGGGAAACATTACAGCAGTAGCGATGTGATAGGAAACAGAGCACTTGTTCCACTAAATATATGATTCATTTGGTGGAGAAAAAAGAGTAGCAGGCTAAGCTTTTCTTCAGCAATTACCTACAGGACTATGAGATAGCAAATTCATGACCAAGACAAACATTTCCCACAAGTGGGAAATTTTAGCTGCCTGTTTACTCTAATGTAGTCAGTATTGTAAATGGTAGGTGGCAGGTTGTAGTCAGAGTTTTTATGTAAGCTAACCAACAAGACAGTAATATTGCTAACATTTAAGGTCAGTATACTGATGTGTAGTTTCTGGATGACAATTTCCCACTTACTTTTTTCATTTAGGAATGAATGGCAGGCAAACATTTTAACAAAATGTGGGATACCATAGCTTCCACCTTGAAACACCCCAGCAAACATCTGAAACACAATAGCAGCCACCTAGCAACACACTGGCAACCTCCTAATACCAAGGAAGCATGTTCCAAGGAAAAGCTGTGCAATTACTCTGCATTTTTTCAGGAAATGCACTGTTCTAGTGATGGATTTGGAAGGGTTTCACTATTCACTGCAGCAAGAGAAAAATGAAGAAAATCAAGTTGTAATAAGTGGTTAGATAATGAACACCCGCTAAGCCTGAGTTTAGCCCAAACTTAGCTTGCTAACCCATGCTGGTCTAGCTCCCATGGTCAAGATTTTGTATAATTTTGTGCTAATTATTCAGAGTAGTCCATGTTCACAAGTCACAGGGAAGCTTTATTCTTCACAGCTGAATTGAGAATGCACTTTGTAAAATAAGCTGGTTAGATACTGGACCACCGCCTGAGTCGAACCCAAAATTAACATGCTAGCCTATAAACCCCTTTTTAAATTCTGGAGTTCTGCTTCTGTGTTGTATACTAATTATTCAGATGAGTCCATGTTCATCTCTTTTAGGCCTCTTTGTCTGCATCATTAATGAGCTGGTTTTAGCATCAGCAGAATGCTAACACGTGGAGGACGAAAACAAAGCCACGTCCTGCATAGAGCTACTGACTGCCTCAGGACAAGTCAAACATGATTATCTTTTTGAAATATACACTATTAAAGGGTCAGTTTGATAAAAAAAAAAAAACATTACATTTTTTGTCTTGAAGCTGTTTTCTGTAGCATAATGTTTGTCTAATCATCACATACTTGCCTCAAAAGTTATCTTATCTCATATCGACTTCCTTATATGCTTTTTGACCATGCATGATATACCGTTATCTATTAAAATGGACAAAATATCACAGGTATAAAAACAGTAGTAGCAGCCTTCTTAAAGCTTGAATATTGACTATATTTTTGTCCTTGAATGCATTTAGCACTGTGATAGGTGCGTTTATAGTGAAATTCTCTATTAATATATTTGTGTCCTTGTAGATACACATATACTTTTGAAATACAAAATCAATGTTAACCATGATTATCCTGTAAAATATATTTGACTTTGAATCATGCTTTCCAGTTAAAGACATCACAATGAACACAGCTATAATGGTAATACAGTGCGCTTCATGGAAAGCAAAAAAAAAAAAAACTCTCTTAAACCGTCCCGCAAACAGTTACACTGGTTGACATGTCTGTTCACAAAGAAATCCAAATGCATCTTTCTCACTAAAGGCCAACCATCAATCTTCTCTTTTTCTAGTCTTTATCTTTTACTGCCACTGTCAGCCAATACTGTACCAAACAATTGCTATGTGCAGTAGCTCTAGGTTTCTTTATATTACTAATATAAGTTTTCTTTATTGTCTTAATAGGACATACACAACACACTCAAAGCACAGAGACGGAAAGAGAACATAAGACCATGAGGACACATAAACAAAGACAGCAACACCAGCAAACCAACCAACAAACAAATAATACAAACATACCAGTAGACATACACACATCATACACACAAACATCATGAATATATGAAGCTAATTGATAGAGCATTGTAACTGGAATAACTGTCTTGGTAACTGCAGTAATTTCAGCAGAAGTAAGCACAATAATAATCGGAACAGTAAGATCAATTAAAAGGTGAGATGAATTATGCATTATTATTCTTTCTATAACTATTTTTTTACACATACACGAAGTCCATTGTCTTTAAAATCAGTCAAAGCAGAGTCCATCAGTCTGTGGGCTCCTGTCCAGTGCAACATCAAAGCAAACTTGCTGGATAGAGGGTCGGTCCAGCAAGGATCACTGTTCAGTTCTCGGAGAGCAAAAGGAAAGTTTCTGAAGCTGTACGTTTGGTCCGAAGCATTGTTTGTTCAAGGGAGAGGGACAAGGGTCTTATGCATTATGAATGTAAGAGTTTAACACTTTAATATTTTTCTCCTTAATGAAACTCACATCACTAGTCATCCTTGCCTAGATCATTGACCTCTAAAGGCAGGTCAAAGTTGTGCATTGGGATGGGGGCAGTTAAATGTCAGTAAGTTTAAAACTTCTATAAAAATCACACTTCCTTTCCTTAGTTAAATTCATCGCTGGCCAGACCTGCAGGCCTGGTCAGTGGTCATCTATGGATCTCTATAGGCAGGTTTCGAAGCTATGCAGTGGGCTTGGGGGGGCCGGAGGCGGTCCGGGGCGAGTCAGGTACACTCGGCTTTCTGCTGCGTTGTTGTTGCAGTTGAGTGTGACTGGAAGGCTCTGCTGTCGGGTCGGGTAACGTGATCGTGGCGGCCGCTGAGGAGGCAGAGAGGATGGGGGAAGAGGACCGTGACGAAGAGCAACGCAGACATGGTTGTGGTTGGACCGCTCCGACTCGTCGTCCACGTCTGTCTCGTCGATCAGTGGGATGCTGTGGCCGGAGTCGGTAATGATGAACTCAGGATGGGCCTGGAAGTCGTGGATGGAGCTGCGGGATTCCGGCTTTTCCATACCATCATACAGCGAGCTACGGAAGGCTTTCACCACCCGGATCTACGGGTCAACCGGGCAACGGGAAGAAACCACGGGGGGCAAAGAACGAGGGGTCAAAGGGACAGAAAAGTGGAGACAAGTTTAGACCTCCTGCCATCAACACTAATGGCCTAAACTGGCTGAGAAAATTTCACAGCTGTGACCTCGAGTTCTTCTCAACCTGCTTTAACTTGTGCGTTCACTTTCATATATTGCAAAACAGTAATTAGGGTCCTCAGATAAAAACAATGAAAAAGGTTTGTCTCTTAATAACTTTCTGGAATTCAGCAAGGCCTGACACATCAAAGACTCCAGGATGGATAAACTAACCAGCTTCCATGAGCAAAATGAGAGTGATTTTAAATGGTCCTAAATGGTACTTTGACAAAAGCGTGCTACATGTGGTCTGTCAAAGCAGCCTTAGCCCCCCTGGCGTCTTGCAGAATAGCCGCAGCCACACACACACGGCTTGTTGGCCTGAGATTTCTGTCCTGCTGGCTTTGGCTGACTGTGTGTAAGGCACTTTGCAGTGTGACGCGCAAAAAGAAATACACATCGGAGGAGTGACAGTCACCCAAAAAAACAAAAACAAATAAAAAGCTACATTAAAGGGAAAACAAACAGCCTGATGGGGAAATAAAACAATTACTTATTCTATCGCCGGCGAAAAAAAAAAAGACATTTAGTTAGGGAAGATGACATGCATCAGAATGACAGTGCACACAAAATTAGAACAGTGACATGACAGGCCCACACTGTTACATGAAACAAATAAACACACACACACACACACACACACACACACACATTCAGATCCTCTGTTAAAGTGTACTCAGTACACATCATAACTAAATCCACCACACACACACACACACACACACAAAATACACAAAACATTCTGTGCTCAGCAGAGAATGAAATATACATGAAACACAGAAATGTACAACACACCACAAGTCCACAAAAACAACAAAAAAATAAATACATGCATATAATTCACATACTGTTGGAAGAACCCTGTCATACAGGAAGAACTGAACATTCTTTAAAGAACAGATTACATTGGTTAATGTTTGTATACTTTATTGATTTAACATTCTTTTCTAATGGTTCATTCATAATAGGTGATCTAGAGGAATAAGAAATTTGCTTAAGCAACATTCACCCTCGCAAGGAAAGTCAAACTTCAGTGCAATTGAAAAACTGACACTGTTATTAAAGGATTTTTACAGGGATGTTGGTTGCCATGTTAAAAAAAAAACAACAACAACAAAAAAAAAACTTACCCCCTCCACCCTCCTCAAGAGCATAAAAACATCTAAAGTATGAATTCATGGGGGTTCTCCTCTTCCCATGAACCCAAGCGCAAACCTCCTCGGTGGGTGCATGGCCCCCCTTCATGCATGACATGCAAGCACACATTCAAGAAGAGAAATCTTTAAAAACAAACAAAAATCCGTTTGCCAAAGTCCATTTCCGTCTTTGTTTTGATCTTGTCATGTATGTGTATGTGAGAGAATTTTGCTGCTTTGAATTCTCTTACATGAAAAGAAGAGTGTGAGTGAAAAGAATAGCATGCACACGGGCAGTGCAACATAATCCCGCTGAGTTCACACACACACACACACACGCACACACACGCGCACGCACACGCACGCACAAACTCGCAGCAGTCCAAGCACATAGCAGTCAGAGCGACCCAAAAGGCAACAAGACGAGAGAGGAGGTTTACATGAACACAAACGCACAACAAAAGTCCGAGCAGGTGATTTGTTTTTCCAAATAGCCGCTTTAAATCACTTCTAATTCGGTGATGTCTGTACAAATTTATATGATCCTCGTTCTTGGTAAGTTGTTTTGTTGTGTTTTTTGTTTTATTTTTCAGACACGTTGTAAACGCTTCGAGTATAAGGCCCACAACTCTTGATAATAAAAAGTGTGATGTGGGAAGAAAAACAAACTGGAAAAGTCTCTAGCCCGGTGCGGTGTGTCTAGAGTCTAGTGTGAGGAGCTGAATGGAAAAACAGAACAGCAATTGTGTTTGAATGGCTCTGCCAAACACAAAATGTTCAAACCAATCGCGGTACACAGGAGTGAGAGAGAGGGGCTTAAACTGAATATGATGATATAAAGGGGCTTGCGCACAGACCTAGATTAAACCAACTCGGGTTTAACCGTTAGATGCTGTAGTTATCGCCAGCGATAACAAAAACATCCATTATTTAACGGATAAATAAGAAGTCAAAATGACTGAGAAACTCAAATATATTGTTAAAAAAGTGGCAACTATATAGTACTGCAACATCTAAACCTGCAGTGAATATTTGCTGAAGTTAGGCTAGCGGGCAAGCTACCGTAGAATTAGTGTTTTGAGATTATTTTGATTTGGCATTCAATTTTCATAGCAAAATTCTTGTGTTACATTTATGAGAACCAACTTAACCTACACCTTCATGTACTAGAGCTTCTTATAAAGTTGGTGCTAGCCAGTTAGTTATGATGATACTGAATAGTAAGCTATGATGACACCAAATCCTGGATAGTTCTCGTTCAAAAAGTAGAATGTCTTTAAAACTTTTTTTCTTTGGTTGGTACACAATATGCACTGTCATAATACAAAATGTTCTGTAGGATTTTTTAGAGATTAAACAGATATAATTTACACATCGTAATCTTTCTTGTGTATAAAATGAGGAAACTGCCCTATTTATAAAAAGGAACCTACAGTTACAGAGTGACAACTTTGGTTGCAAAATTGAATTGAATTGAATATAACTGAATTGAAGGAATTCTATTTTTCTACTATTTTCCACTAGTAGACAACAGTAAGCAAGGAGGCCAAGTTTACAGGCAAGTCTTTGACCTCTTAGGAATTTAACAGTAAATCAATGACATGTTTTGGAGGTCCAACCAAGGCAAATGATTGTCACAGATAACATGAAATAAAACCATTTTCTTTACATAAAAAGAAAACTTTCCTTTATGGAGAACGTAACCATAAACTGACCGTTATCACTATGTAACAGTTACGTTTCCATTTTTAGTACAGTGCACATTGAGACCAAGCGGACTTTTACAGATCAACATTTCGGAAAACATTTGAGCTCTGGGGAATTTAACACTGAATTTAAAAAGAAACAAACTTCTGTACAACCAACCAGAAGCAACAAACTGAGACAAATGTGACGAAACCATGAAAATGGGCAAACAAATACAAAAACAAAAGATATTTGTTCGGAGGGAGGGAGAGGTGGAGACGGGACAGAACAAGACAGAACTGACAACCCTGAAGTTAGCGAGAATCAAGAGGAGGAAGAAAAGAGAAAAGAAACTTGCACTTTCAGCTTAGAGACAGAAAGAACTGGAAGAAGCGAAACGGGGTAAAGAAAGGGGCTACAGCTGCAGCAATAACGACTAGATTAAGGCACAGGTCAGCCTGCTGCCACCTAGCGGAGACAGATTCTTCCACAAATAAACAAATCCAAACTCAACCTTACGGAGCATTTTCTCACTGTAAGTTGTCTGACATGCACTACATGGTCTTAATTCATTAGAAATGAATCGAAAGAGCAAACAAGGAGGAAAAGATTGTTATGATCAGAAAATCAACAGGAAGAAATAAGAAAAAGAAAGTCAAATGAGGTAAAGAAGTTTTCGTATCACTTTACAACTCAGAGCCTGCAAAAGGAGAGAGAAAGAGAGAAGCTCGGAACCCTCAGAAGTCACAGTTATTGCCGGCAATAAAAGCACGCTGTAACTCGAACCCAGCAAAGAAACTGTGCAGAAAGTACAGATTCTAAACTTGCAAACTGCACCACATTTTATACATTTATGTGTGTGAGTAGAAGGGGATATCTTTCATTGTATCATGAATTTGATTATGAAAAGCTGTCGTGTGGAAAGTCTTACCTAAGAAAAAGAGTCATTTACATTTTTTGAAAATCATTTTTTGACGTTAAAACAGACAGAAAACGTTGGATCCAGCACGTAAGTGTGATGCATCATGTAATCAACTGTAGCAGTAATATTTTTAAATCGATACATCTAAACATTTCTGTTCTGTGAGTTGAACGAATAGCTGAACGGCAAGAACACTGCACTTCTAAGGGTTGAGCGATCCGAAACAAAACAAAAAGTTAGAGCCAACAAGCATGCGACAGCAGAAAATGATGCATGTGCTCCTAAATAGGACAAAGAAAAGAACAGCAAAGTTTTCGTGTTCAAAACCATCATGGGCTTATACTCGTCAGTTTACAACTGGCACTTAGTTCACGACACCTGTTTGCGTCTGTCGGCGTTTTAGAAACTCGTGGCAAGTGAAAAACTAACCAGCAGCAAAATCGGTGGATGGGTTAGAGATGTGTATCTCTTCATGACTGAAAGACATGTGTGGCTCTTTCGATGATCATTTTATAATTACTGAATGGGTGAATGGGTGTGGAGGGGTGCTGAGAGAAAGAGAGAGGGAGAGAGAGATAGAGAGAGAGAGAGAGAGAGGGTTGGAGAGAAATAAAGGCAGCTGAAAAAAAAGGAGCAAAGCTCAGAAATCCAGCCTGAGGGTGATGAGGTAGTGAAGGAGGGACACGAGTGAAAACATAGCCAGTGGAAAAGCGTGAGCACACAACAGAAATGGACAGAGAGAAAGAGAAAGAAAAGAGAGTTCAGAGCGGTCCCCTTTCTCAGTACTGTTTTTATGTGCCCTTGCAGGCTTCCCCTTAGGACGCTACTGTTATCTAACTTGTTATGCGTCATAATATCAATTGCTTTATTTGGCTTAAACTGGCTGTTATAAAGTAGTTTTCCAGTCTGAATGTAGCAAATGCTAAATATTCTCAAAATATTCTACACATTTTCTTGCTCTGGCTCCTTTGTCTGCCATTGTTTTTCAGGATTGCAACAATTCCTGGGCAAGTTCTGCTCATGATTTATTGATTTATGATGATTTATGAAGTTCTGATGTCTTATGATCCTCTGATAACACTTCACAGGAATGCAGTGGCCCTTAAAAGGAATTGGAGATTTCCCTGCGAGGGGACTACATGGCAAGGACGTGTTAAAGACAATAGTGGATCAGAGGACTACTCTCTCTCTTCTGCTCTCTCTGTCACTCTCTCTCACACATTCAGCAGCCAAATCACAATCTGAAGGCAGGTAATAATGTTTATGTGTGTGTGCAAGTGGGTCTGTGTGTGTGAGTGTGTGTTTGTGTTCGTGTGTGTAGGCTAGACATCTTCGTTGCATGAATGTAGAGGCTCTGTGCCGTTTAGGGTATTTTGGAACTCACTCCCGGGGGCACCAGTTGCATTGGCAGGAGATAGAACTAGGTGTGTGGGACTAGAAATATTGGTTACGTCATGGAGCTGGCTCAGCACGGACGAGCGGCGCCTCACTGCACCCTGAAACGAACCACTTCTCTTGAAGGTGCTCACTACCTCCATCTGCAGGAGAGAGAGAGAGGCACATCACACACACACAGGCACACATGCTTGAATGAGCAAAGTGGAGATGGATGGGACAGAATAATCAAAAAAACATATGAGAAGATTTTTCAGGCACATCTTCGTGAGGGAGTGTGTGTGTGAGCATGGATTCATTTCCAAGCCTTTAAAAGGCCCATATTGTACAGTTTTCTTGATTTGTTTTTCCCAAAAGCCCACATTTAATGTTTTGGCCCAAAGCGGTTGTAACCCCTCGCCCCTTAAACCGACAGTTTGATTACTGTGCCAAGTCTTTTAAATATGCAAAAAATATGTCATTTCTGAGTCAAACTGTCGAGTGAATGGGTGGGGTTAAAACTGCTGTAAAATTCATGGATGGGGTTAAACTGCTGTAAGTTTAGTAGATGGGTATAAACCACTACAGTCTATAGGGCAGGCTGAAGGGTTGGGTTCAAAATGCTGTAGAAGCAATGGGCAGTCATATATAACTACACGATATGGACAAAAGTATTAGCTAGGCCCCTTAATTTCAGTGAAGGGCAATCTTAATGCTTCAGCATACCAAGACATTTCGGACAACTCCATGCTTCCAACTTTGTGGTCACAGTTTGGGAAGAATCTTTTCTATTCCAGCATGACTGTGCCCCAGTTTACAAAGCAAGCTCCATAAAGACATGGTTGGATGAGTTTGGTGTGGAAGAACTTGACTGGGCCACAGTCCTGACCTCAACCCCATCCAACACCTTTGGGATGAACTGGAAGGAAGATTGAGAGTCAGGCCTTCTCATCCAACATCAGTGTCTGAATGAATGGGCACAAATTCCCACAGAAACTCAAAAATCTTGAGGAAAGCCTTCCAAGAAAAGTGGAAGCTGTTATAGCTGCAAAGGGGGACCAACTCCATATTAAAGGTAATGGATTTGAATACAATATCATTAAAGTTCCTGTTGGTGTAATTGTCAGGCGTCTAAATAGTTTTGTCCAAATAGTGTATGTTCACGGTTGTGATATGACAACTATGAAGTATCCAAAACAGACTGTTATAGTTGCTTAAATTCCAAATATAGACTGTAAGACTGGGGAGTGGATGGACATTTTTTAATTGTTCACATACGACATAAAACCTATTTTTAAAAACAAGCAAGAAATGTTGGTTTTCCAAAATATGGGTCTTTTAAAGTCATATTATTTAACAGAGAGTGAGCTTTTGCAGGTGAAGCAGCGCTCTCATAGCCCGGCAATAATAATAATAATAATAATAATAATAATAATGATAATATGCAAGATAATCATTTTTATTAAAGCAAAAATAGCAGTGATGGGAATAGTTACCGGCACACGACACACCCAGAGTCAAAATAAAAAAAAGGAGAGAAATAAACGGAGATGGAGTGTTGAGTGAGCAAAGAGAAGAGAAGAAAGAATTTACAACGTAAACAAATAAGATACACAAGTGATATTAGAGAGAGTTAATATCAATTTGAGTAAAGAAGAAAGAAGAAAAGGAAAAAAAATGTCTGTTACTGAGACAAAGGACAAATTAATATCAATTTTTAAGCACAGATTTAATAGTTAAGCAACGCTACAAATAATTCTATGACAAAATATGCCCGAAAATATCTATCCCTGCACTGGAACTGTATAAAGGAGAAGCAAACCCTGGGTTTACCTGAGTTTGGATGCGATTGAGTCCCCTGAACCACAGGATTTGTCCCCGTCTCAGTTCTCTCTCTGCGTGGTCAATTTCCTCCTCATCCTCTGCCAAATCTTCATCCATGATGTCGTCAGGTGCCGGCCCGTGCCCCGCCTCCTTCAGACACTTCAGCTGGCTGGTGGGCACTGAGGAAATCAACTGTACGCAAAAAACACAATTATAACAAACTCATTAATTAATTACACTTATTTTTACACATTCTCCAACCCAGAGGTAAGTACGCTGATGTTAGCGTTATTAGCAACCAAACTAATGTTCATCTGTAGCTCTGCATGCAACATTCGGCCTAATGTGGTGGGGCAGTATTTGGGCACTAGGGGGTGCAAAAAGCTCTGCTCATGAATACATGGCCTTTGTAGAAGCCATATTTCCCATCAAGACTGCACTACAGGGACAAAGTATTGGGACACTCTTCTTAATCACTGAATTCAGGTGTTTCAATAATACCCATTGCCACAGGTGTACAAAATCAAGCATACCAAGATATATTGATTTTGGACAACACCATGCTTCCAACTTTGTGGACACAGTTTGGGGAAGAACCTTTTCTATTCCAGCATGATTGTGTCCCAGTGTGCAAAGCAAGGGGACACAGTCATGCTGGAAGCACTTGACTCTTAACCCCATCCTGCACCTTCGGGATGAACTGGAACGGAGACTGTGACCCAGGTCTTCTCGTCCAACATCAGTGCCCTGACCTCATAAATGCTCCACCCAATGAATGGGCACAAATTCCCATAGAAACTCCAAAATCTTGTGGAAAGTCTCCTAAGAAGAGTGGAGGCTGTTATAACAACAAAGCGGTTATTGTAATGTGTAATAGTCAAGCGTCCCAATACTTTTGTCCATATAGTGTATCATTTGCGGTGAGGTGAGTAGCCAACCTTTACACATTTCACAGAACAAACAGTTAGTGACTTATAATTGTTGACCATATAAAAGTAAATATGCTGATACTGTTGTCTGAATTTTTTAACACTTTGAAATGTATCGGGGACAAAATGTTCATATCGGTCAAGCTCTAGATGTTACTGTAAAAAAAAAAACCAAAAAAACACATGATAATGCTAAACTCAAATGCACGCAAAACAGAAAAGGCTTTATTACTGACATCACATCAGTAATAATAGAGTAGAGGTTTTCAAACTGGAACTCGAGGAAACCTCCAGGTGGTCCACACTTTTGCTGCACATCATACAATACAAAGAAAAATATGTGGAATATCTCTGATGCCCAGAGGATCGGTCTGAGAACAACCATAATAAAGTGTATTACCTGACCCCAGAGCAGCTCTCCAACACCGACAAACAGGCACCACAGCCACTGCTCCACGTTCAGCGGAGCACAGCTAAACGGCTTCCCTCCAAACTGCACAATCACTATCTACAAACACACATTATCACAGAAAAATGAAAGGAGCACTTCAGTGAAAAATCCAGTTTACCCAATTTGCCCCTAAGTGTAACCTAAATATAGTAGATCAGGTAAGACATGTTTGATGTGTGAACTTTGCTTTGAGGCTAATGTAAAGTTAAAAGACTTGCTTATGTTGTTTCTGACATCGTGTGGCAAAAGAACATGACACAGATAAAACTGGAGCAACCATCTTGATGCCTATACCATCTTGAAGTCCATACTTTTGTCCATTTCCTATAGAGGAAATGAAACTTGAGGCAAGCAGTCTGCACAATGCTAATTAGTATGGAATAAAGTTCAATTACATGTTAGTTACATTAACTAACTTACATTAACTATACTCAGAAAATTTCAGACATCAAAAGTCTTGAAGAATGTATTACATTTGGGAAAATCACAATATTTTGTAAACTTATGGTAGAACATTATTAAAATCAAATTAAAATATTATATATATATATATATATATATATATATATATGCTGTTTTGAAACGTACCTGTACAATGAATGTACCAAGCACAATGGAGCAGAATATAGGGTTTGCAAAAATCCCGTCAAAAACATTCCTCTCCCCATGGATCTTGCGTGCGTTTATTTCATTAAAGAGCTGCATGAGGACAAAGGTGTTGAAGATGATGGTGTAGTGTTCAGAAGGAGGGGCGTGCAAGGGAGCTTCCCGGCCACTGTCTATATCAAATATCTTTTCACCTGAGGAAGACACAGAATTGATTAATTAGTTACAGAAAAATGATTATGTGTACCTACTGCTTTCAATAATATAAAACCAATGTTACGGCAGATGTTTCTGAAAAGTTTCTCATATGCAACTTATATTGTGCAACATTTGAGCACTGGAGCTTCGAGATCAATGCAGCTATTAGGTAAAGTTAAGTAAAGCGGGCCCTTATAGTCACACGAGAATACACCTCAGCACACAGTGTGACATTCTTTCTCTGCATTTAACCCATTCACCAAGTAAAGTGGTGGGCTGCCATCAACAAGGGGCACCCGGGAGGGACGGCTTTGCTCAAAGGTACCTCAGTGATGACCTTCTGATCACAAGGCCAACCACTAGGCCACCAGCTGCCCCTGCTGTAATCGGAGCTTATACTTCACAAATTAGCAAAGTGCTAAGTGCATATCTTATTCCTCAGTTTGTCATTATGTCCATAGCAGATACTTCTGTTAAGGACTGTCATAACATTTCGTCCATTTTTATTCATTTTAAAAGGTTTAAATATATGTAAAACACATGAAGCAATTATG
This sequence comes from Alestes dentex, assembly GCA_037576975.1. Classification (NCBI taxonomy): domain Eukaryota; kingdom Metazoa; phylum Chordata; class Actinopteri; order Characiformes; family Alestidae; genus Alestes; species Alestes dentex. The sequence goes on along the minus strand of JBBIGA010000016.1, from coordinate 19,232,858 downwards.
GAGTGTATAAGAAATCTGAATCATGAATGAAGTTCACTCAAAGATTAGTAATTACTAAAATTGGTTCTAATAAAATGAGTCAAATCTCAAAGCAGAAAACTAGATTTAGAATATTTTAAGGTCATGTTATACATGACTACACTATGTCATGGCTTAGCAATGTAGATACAAAGGTCATGGCTACACTATACTTATTTCCATGGTTGTGCTATAATTTTATTGGCTTCATTAAGCTTGTTTTCATGGTTACACCTACACTAAGGATAACACAATATTTTGTCAGTTAATCATTATTGCGATATCCAGCAATACGGATGTCACAGAAAGCTGCAATATGCAAGTGAGCCTCTAACCAATCAATGTTTCTGACAGGGCGACCAATCACAGCGCCAGGTGAGTTACTGGGTGTTCTGATAAATCAAGATGTTACTGTAATCTCACAGAAGTCTAATTATTTTGGCAAATGTTTAAAGGTACTGATTAGCCAGGGTGTTTTAAAGTCTATCTTACATTTTCCTTCTATTTCATTTTTTGTTCATATTTTCCTTCTATTTCACTTTTTTACATTTCCTTCTATTTTTCATTTTCTTCTATTAGCTTCTGTCAAATTCTCCTGATGTTTTATAGGTTTGTGTATTAAAACGATTTCTTAAATCATCATAATTCATTTTTACATCAGTATTCCTCAACCATAGAATTAAGCAGGGTGTTTTTGTTATCGTGCATTTAAATCTGATATATGTAACCAATCTCTTGTCTGACTGGCTGCCCTGTATTGCAGCTTCTTCAAAAGACAGCATGGGGCTGTAAAACGTCTAAGAACTCGAATAAGGAGACATATGGTAATACGTGGGTTTTGTAACAACACAAACACTGATTAGTTTCCGTTTATGTACTATGTGGATGGGACAGATAATATTTACATACTTTAAGTGATGATATGGACCCTTTAATATATTGACAGTCGTTGTAGTCACAGTATGTCACAGAATAACTGCAATACTAATATTCTGTCCATATCACTCAGCCCTAACCTACACGCATTCCCACTGTAAACAGAAGACGCCCCATTACACCCTGTATGTTACAGCATACTCCAACTTCATTGCCTCCACCTTCTCAAACCACACCTAAAACACCTTTGGCTGTAAGCCTCGTACCAACAAACAGCAGAGTGAAGATGATAACGAGCTGATACACGCCGTGTCCCAGAATGTTCTTCATCATGGTTCTGGAGATGAGCGGGTTGTTTCGGCCGTACGGCTTCCGCAGCAGCAGAGCTTCAGTGGGCGGCTCAGTGGCCAGAGCCAGAGACGCAAACGTGTCCATAATGAGATTCACCCATAACATCTGCACAGCCTTTAGAGGAGAGTCCTACACAGACAGACACAGACATATCAATTAGATTTCAGAAAAACTTATTTTCCTTTCATAAAATACCCGCTCTCCAAAATGGTAACTTTACTGCGATCTAGTGTTAATAATATACATCTTTAAAACATCAAGAGTGTAATTACAGAAAGTTCTGTTATAAAGAATCAGAACATTTCAGAACAAAACTATATATCTTCAAAAAAGGAACTTTACAGAAGAACCAAAAACAATTTGTCACTTTCTGTGCAACTTAATGTAATGGACTTTAAGTCGAAACACATCCTAGCCTATTTCACTTAGCTATCCTAACACAGTTGTAAAATCATAGGCCACAGAAAAAGGAAAAGGAAAACTCCCTCACTCATACGCCGCGTTACTGCGTATTCTTCCACCGCGCGCAACCACACTAGCTCGCCCATGTAGTCCGTAAATACGAGGCTAATGGTGTAAGCCGAGTGGAAGTGGGGGTGAGCGTCGTAAACTCGAAACGTTGCATGTCAAGACTGTTGTAACTCAAGGATCCCCTGTATTTATGTGTTTGGATGTGTTGCAGAATTTATCAGTTGCTGAGGCTAAGAATAGAGATGGGTTAAGGGAAGCACAGAAGCATTTACACAGACACACACACACACACACACACACACACACACACACACACACACACACACAATGTTTTTTTCCTGCGTGTATGTGTGTGTGTGTGTGCGTGTGTGTGTGTGTGTGTGTGTGTGTGTATGCATGTTTGGTAAACTGTACCTGTGTGATGCAGGCTCCAGTAAAGGCCACAATAACGGCCACCACATTGACAGTGAGCTGGAACTGGAGGAATTTGGAGATACTGTCATAAACGTTACGGCCCCACATCACTGCCTTCACGATACTGCTGAAATTATCGTCCGTCAGGATGATGTCTGACGCTTCCTTTGCCACGTCTGTACCAGCAATGCCCTGGACACACACACACACACACACACACATATAAGCATATGCATACATTGTATATGCATACAATATTACAGTTCATTACGACAAAGTTACTGTGATTAAAAATATCCTGTCAAGCACCGGAAATCCTCGAGTTCTCGGCTTCTTCTTTAAAATAGATGTTTGGAAGCAAAAGGGTTAAACTAAGGAACAGGGAGGAGGACTTCACTCCCTATTTGCAGGTATGACGTGTTTCTCACCATGGCGAATCCTACATCAGCTTTCTTCAGTGCAGGACCATCATTAGTGCCATCTCCGGTCACAGCAACCACCTGCCTCTGCTCACATATAGTACTGTCTATGATCCCTACACACACACACAGACACACACACACACACACACACACAAAACATAACAGGGACACAGTTCATGAGCAACTAGGTTACAGAAGCCTGTAAGTGATTATCAGCATTACATGTATACATTATACACATTTTATCATTTTAGATCGTATTATATATGTATATATATG